>ONZH01024683.1:1362500-1404041 GCA_900303285.1 Rhinella marina
GAGGGCCGCAGATTGGTCATCCCTGAACTAAAGGATTAAAACCTGTAGCGTAAGTTGCCATGCTGTGAATGTAAAATGTACCAAAGCTATGTGCCCATAGCCTTAAAGTGAATGTCCACCTCTGAGCTTGTGTTTCTTAAAGGGGGTTGTGCCATGTTCCGAAGTGATCCCCAATCCACAGGATAGGGGATAACCATCTGATCTACAGGGAACCTCATGGACCATTAGAATTGGGGTCTTATATAGAGCAGCAGGTTGCACACGACTGCCCTCACACCATTCATTTCTATGGGATTGTCCAAGATGGCAGACTACAGCGATCGCCTGTCTCTGGCAGTCCCATTGAGAATGAATGGAGTGGCAGCGGGGGAACGGGACCCTCGTGACCTCGGTGTATAGGGGATAACTTTAGAATTTGGCACAACCTCATCAAAATATCTCTGTAGGGATGTGAGCTTTGATTTTTGATATGCCCTGTGTGGCTGTAGAAGTGACATGAGACAGAGCTTTTCAATGTAAACCACATGTATGCTTGGACCAAGCATACATGTGTATGGCGGGATCGGGAGAGACGGGTATCTCATGTATCGCCAGCCCAACTCACTAATGTCTTCTTGAAAGTGGCTCTAAGTTTTCAGATCACACACGACTATCTTTCAGGAGATCTGTCGTCTCGGCAGAGGCACAGGACTTTTATCATTTTGCTGGGATACCTTTGAACATCATTTTTCATAGTTTACTTTTGTTCCGATCGATATAAAAAGTTAAGCAGAATTGCACATTACTTAGGATGCAAAAAAAAAAAAGGCTCCATTCACCCGTCCTGTTTTTCTATCCTGATCCATTCATTTCAATGGGTCCTGAAAAAATCAGGATCGAATCAGGAAAGAAAAACAGGACGTGTGAATGGAGCCTTAATCGATGTATTCAGAATTCTTCAGGTCGGTCGCAGTATGGCTCTGATACCTATAATCACTAGGGGCGTTGCAGTGCATTCTGGGAGACTCTAGGTTTATTCCTATATGAGTCTTGCTCTACAGTGTCCCAGAATGCAGAGCGTGACCTGTACAGAGTACCAGACCTGCAGCTGTTACCAGTAGCAGAAATCTGAGGACAATGAAGACAAAGATGTAAATATAGAGAAGTATAGACCAAGTATGTAGATGTGAGAGTGATTTTCAAAGGTGAAGGTGCACTTCAAATACTTCATAGCATGTTCATTTTAATTTGAGATTGTGAATTTTAGTCTGTGCTGATTTAATTTCCTAATATATCTTTATCATGACAGGAACTGTTTTTAATATATATATATATATATATATATATATATATATATATATATATATATAGTTAAAGGTCATCTGTCAGCAAATTTGTACCCATGAAGCTGGCTGACCTGTTGGCAGCTGAAGGCATCTGTGTTGGTCCCATGTTCATATATGTCCAGATTGCTGAGAAAAATGAGCTTTTAATATATGCAAATGAGCCTCTAGGAGCAACGGGGGCGTTACCATTACACCTAGAGGTTCTGCTCTCTGCAACTGCTGCGCCCCCTGCACTTTGACATGACCAGTCAGTGTAAACGTTATCACACCTGGCCCTGTCAAAGTTGAGAGAACGTGGTGCTTGCAAAGAGAGCGGAGTGTCTTGGTGTAACAGCAACGCCCCCGTTGCTCCTAGCAGCTCATTTGCATATATTAAAACGTAATTTATCTTAGTATCAATGCGGGCTAATATGAACATGGGACCAACACAGATGTCTTCAGCTGCCAAGCGCACATGACCAGGTCAGCCAGTGTCATAGGTACAAAACTGCTGACAGATGCCCTTTAATTGTTAAAATCCTGCCTGCTGATAGTTGCTGCCACATGTTTTTTTATGCAGATTTTAAAGCCAAAATCAGGAGAGATTGTATTGAAAACAGATGCTTAAAGAAGAACTCCCACAAAAATTTTTATTCTCTGACCTGTTAGAAAGGTGCATGATGTAATCTTTAGTGATTGTCATTTTCTTATCAGAGGCTGTAATTGAGAGTTATCCACTCTCTTCTTATTGTAGCTGTGTCATGTGACCAACTCCCTGACCTCCAACTGACCCAGGACAGGAAGCCAGTTACTTCTCTATTCATTCCTATGAGACTGAAAGTGAGGCTCCCATAGGAATACATAGAGAATTAGACTTCCTGTCCACACATAAGTCTCTGTGTGAGTTGGTGGGTCTAATTCCTGGTCACATGACACAGATGAGAAGCATCAGGGTGATATAACTCAAACATACAGCCACTGGTAAGCAAATGACATTCACTACAGATTACATCATGTACATCTCTAGCAGGACATGGAATAACATTTTTGTGGGAGTTCTTCTTTAAGAAAACCCTGAATGTTTGGCTATACCCTCGCTATATACAGTTATCATAATAAATTCATTGTATGCTGTAAAGATAAAGGATGTTAATCTTTGTTCAACTAAGAAGGACACACCGTTAAAAGGTGGACATTCACTTTAAGGAACTAGGACTCCTTAGGACTGGCGTGGCTTCAAGATGCTCATTCCCAAGAGTTTCTAGGTTTACAATTTGACCACACTTCTAATGCCTTGATCAATACTTGCCTTCTATCTGGTTTGCTGTACCCATTTGTCATGTTCCCTTCTGCAGTGTAGGGATTAACCTTTCTAATGCTGATAGTCATGGCGTATAGGAGTCTAATGGTGTCCCACATCTCACCTCGGACTTAGGGGCATATGGCGGCGTTGAATGTGTGCGTGCCTGGTTGTGGTTGGGCCTTCTGCGTCCTCGTTTCGGTTTTGACTAATTTTTTCTCCTCCCCCCAAACAATTGCCTGTTAAACAGACCGCCAATCTGGCTGAAGCCAATGCTTCTGAAGAGGATAAAATCAGAGCCATGATGTCTCAGTCTGGCCATGACTATGACCCTAGCAAGTAAGTCCACGGCAGCCGTGCTCTCCGCAGACCTCTGATCTGACCGTGTTATGGTGGGTTGAGATAACCATGGGTTTCTCCTTCTTATAATTTCCTTAGCTACATGAAGAAGCCTCTGGGGCCGCCGCCTCCAACGTACACTTGCTTTCGATGTTTAAAGCCCGGTCATTACATCAAGAACTGTCCGACAAATGGGGTAAGTCGTCTCCAAGTCCTGGGGCGACCTGATCTATAGATCCTATTCCAGCCCTCGTAGATCCTTCTTGTGCTTTCTATTGAAACAAAAATTTTTCCTCTTCAGGACAAAAGTTTTGAGTCGGCTCCCCGGATAAAGAAGAGCACTGGGATTCCTCGCAGTTTTATGGTGGAGGTGGAAGATCCCAATATGAAGGGGGCTATGCTTACAAACACTGGAAAATATGCCATACCGACCATTGATGCGTAAGTTTCCCCGTGCCTGATGAAAACTTAATGGGTTGACCAGGATTTGAAGAAAATGTTTGCTTTATTTATCCGCCAGAAATAGCGCCCACCTTGTACATGGGCTAAATCTGGAATTGCAGAGATGATAGGTGCGAGTCCAACATTTAGGATCCCCAGGGTCCTGAGAATGAAGGGGTTACATGGCTGATTTAGCGCTGTGATCACTTTCCTTAATTTTTCCTGTATGTCAGTGCCCTGGCCGCCCACCGTGTCATTAAAGTGTCAATGGGCCAGCAGCATTTCTCTGCATAGCTGGGAAAATGTAGGGGCTGCATCAGGACACCAGCACCAGGCCTACTGCTGATCTGTGGGGGTCCCAGAGGTCAGGCATCCATGAAGATAAAGTGATATAGCATATCCTAGCAATGTACCAATGTAGATACCTCTTTAACCCCCTAACTGTTTTGCCAGAGTCCAGCTCCAGCAGTGGGAAAAGTAGCTACCTGGAGGGGGGAGGGCTGCTTTAGATGCTGCTACCTCCTGAATGGTAGCAGCTAGAAACATGCAACAGGTCTTGTTTGAAAGCAGACATTCCAAGCTTTCAGACAGTACCAGAATGACAGCTACAGTCCATAAACAGGTTAACTTGCGATTATTCCCGACTTGATTTCTCCTCTGTTGCTTGGACTTTTGGTCTTGTAAGAAAGCCTGGACTTTCAGCTTTCAAACAAGACCAGTTGCATGTTTCTAGCTGCTACCATTGAGGAGATATCACCATCTAAAGCAGCCCTCCCCCCTCAAGTTAGCTACTTTTCTCACTGCCCGAGCTGGACTCGGGCAAAACAGTTAGTGGGTTAAAGGGAACCAAATCGCGGTTGCCTTTATTAACCCGTTCTTCTTATATTGCAGTGTGGCGTATGCTATGGGCAAGAAAGAAAAGCCTCCATTTCTACCTGAGACTCAGTCGTCCTCTTCCGAGGAGGAGGACCCTGTCCCTGACGAGCTGCTGTGCATGATTTGTAAAGATATGATGAGCGATGCGGTTGTTATTCCTTGCTGTGGAAACAGCTATTGTGATGAATGTGAGTATAGCGGCGTGTATTAGACTGCTCCTTCACGGCGTTTCTTTGCCTTCTCTCAAGGGCGATAGACATTTTCTCAAGTGAGTCAAAACTTTGTGCCCTATCCTATGCTGCCTTAGGACATCATGTTTAGACGTGGCCTTAATCCACAGTATATTACAGGACGATATATGTGGCTGGGGTTTTAAAAACTATGTTCACATGTAGAAGAAAAATAAATATTCCTTGGATTTTAAAATCTGCAACAAGCTCATGATGTTGCAGTAATACCATACATTTTTACAGCGGATATGGCAGGTATAGGAGTGACTGCACACGTGGATTTCGATGTAGGTTCACTGCGAGATCCACGGGGGGAAAACTGACATGTTGCCCTTACCCTTAGGATCCATTCAGATGACCGTGTTTCACGGCCGTATACGGGGCGTGAAAGCTCGGCCTGTGCTGCCCCAGAGGACGGGAGCGCACGGCGTCATTGGTTGCTATGACGCAGTGTGCTTCCTGAGGCCGCCGCCGTACAGTGAAACACGGTCGTCTGAATGGGGCCTTAACGTTTTCCTGTCTTGATGGTTTTTAATGTGTTCATTAGCATTACACAAGGTTGAGTATAATTGGGTGTATTAATGGGGGTGTCCAGGCTCTAAATATGAATGACCTTTTTCTTAGGATCGGTCATCATCAGATGGGTGGGGTCCGACCCCCTGGAGTTTCTATTCACTGTGTAATGGCCATGCTTGGGTACTGCGGTATTGGAGTGAATGGGAGCTGAGCTGCAGTACTCCGGCACAGCCAATACATGGCGTATGAGGAGCCTACTGCCTCCAGCTCCATACATTGTGTTATTTCTGGTGCTGGTGCCGGGTGTTGGACCCTCCCCAATGTAGCATTGATGGCTGATCCTGAGGATAGGTCATCAATATCTAGAGTGGAGCTCTAGCAGTGGGAAAAATAGTCACCTGGAGGGGGGAGGGCTTCTTTAGATGCTGCTACCTCCTGAATGATAGCAGCAAGAAACATGCAACTGGTCTTGTTTGAAAGCAGACATTCCAAAGCTTTCAGACAATACCAGAATGACAGCAATATGTTCAGGACAGAGAAAGATATCACTGATAGAAATCGGGATGCTGTGGATGCAGCTGAAAATGTAAGTAAAAACAGGTTTCACTTGAGATTATTCCTGACGTGATTTCGCCTCTGTTTCTTGGATTTTAGCTGTATTTGGTCTTGTATTAAAGCCTGGACTGTCAGCTTTCAGACAAGACCAGTTTCATGTTTCTACCATTGAGGAGATATCACCATCTAAAGCAGCTCTCCCCCCTCCAGTTATCTACTTTTCACACTGCTGGAGCTGGACTCAGGCAGAACAGTTGGGTGGTTAAGGAGATCTGTGGTGTTGATTGGAATTTACTATGAATTATAAATCAAAAATTATTTTTTTTTAAACCCACTTCCAGGTATCCGCACTTCACTACTGGAATCGGAGGATCACACGTGCCCTACATGTCATCAGTCGGACGTCTCTCCTGATAACTTAATTGCCAATAATTCCTACGTCAGGTACTACAACAGCTATATGGATGAATGCCTGAGGGTATCCTTCTGTCCAGCATTTACAATACAATTAAGGCTTCTTTCACACGACCATATTTTGTTTCCGTGTCCGTTCCATTTTTTTTGCGGACCGTACGCGGAACCATTCATTTCAATGTGTCCGCAAAAAAAAGGAAGGTACTCCGTGTGCATTTGTTTCCGTATGTCCGTATTTCCGTTCCGCAAAAAAGATAGAACATGTCCTATTCTTGTCCATTTTGCTGACAAGGATAGGCATTGTTACAATGGATCCGCAAAAAAAAAAAACGGAAACACAGATGCCATATGGAACGTCATCCGTTTTTTTTGCGGATCCGCAAGGCTTCATTCACACGTCCGTATTTGTTTTCCTTTCCGTTTTTGCGGATCCACAATATACGGATGACGTTCTGTATGTCAGCCGTGTAACCATGCCTGTCCTTTTTTTTCTAATTATGGACAACCTCTTTAAAAGGGTTATTCCCATCTTAGACAATGGGGGCATATCGAGAACGGAGTGGGGAAATGAACGGAGGGCGCACTGCGCAGCCGCCCTACATTCATTTCTATGGGGGCGCCGAAAATAGGCGAGCGCTGGCTCGGCTATTTCCCTCGGCTACATAGAAATGCATGGGAGCAGTGGCCACGCATGCGCAGTGTGCTCCCATTTATTTCTATGGGAGCTGCGTCTGGTAGTGGCCCGGGGTCCTCCAGGCACAGCGCTCCCTGCTCCGTTCTTGATATAGGTGTGGGACCCGCACCTATCAGACAATGGGGGCATATGCTAGCGATATGCCCCCATTGTCTACGATGGGATAAACCATTTAAACTGGGCAACGTTCTGTCTAGTGATCAGCCCAAGGAGCAAAATTTGTTTTGTCTTATGACTATATTAGTCTATATTCGCCTTCCTGCTCATTTCTATATGCTTTCCGACAGACTATAGAGTGTTTTATTTTTCACACGACATTGCTGCATTTGACTTTCCTCGTTACTCATTCGCGATTTCACTGTTTTCAGGCTGTGAATAACTTTAAGAATGAACCGGTTATACAAAGAGGATCGTAAGCAACAGTCTGCCTCCCAGCAGCGCCAGCAACAGCAGGCGGCTCAACCACAGCGTAGCGCCCCGCAGCCGACACGTCAGTGCAGTCTCGCCAGCAAGATCCTCTTATAGCTCCCACTACTGTAGCTCCTACTCCAACTACTGCACCTCCAAGCGCTGCTCCTACCACATCTACTGCACACAGCCCCGCACAAACCAATGCACAGCCCCAGCCTGTGGGCGCCCTCTACAGATCCTGCACTGCCTGTACCTGTCCAAAAGGAGAGAGAGAAACCGGAGCCTACGTTCAGTAAGTCTGTGCTGGAAAAATTGCTGTGCATTGTGAAAACTTTAGTAGGGTACATAACGTCTAACCAGAGGGAAGATTTTTGGGCTAGGCATTCTTTTGGTCGGCACTGAAATTTTGACATTTATTAGATTCCGATATTTTAATCACTCCTAGAAAAAAAAAAACTAGTGTACGAGCTGAAAGAATTATAAACTCCCCAGTGACTCCTAGGAGTCACCAGTAGGACATACCCTAGTGCAGGGATGGCGTATCTGCGGCTCTGCAGCTGTTGTAAGACTACAATTCCCATCATGCCATGCTGTAGTATGGGCATGCTGGGAGTTGTAGTTTTGCAACAGCTGGAGAGCCGCAGGTTGGCCATCCTTGCCCTAGTGTCTGTTTCACCTAGAGATAAGTTTTCTAATGGTCTTTATTATCTTTTGTTAGTCATGAAAAGCGTGAAGGATCTCGATCCACTTCCACACCTTCTGCTCCTGTCACATCGGCGAGCAGCCTGCCATTGCCCAACAGCCTCCTCATAGGAGACAGGTAAGTCTTTATATTCACTGCGCCTGCGCTGGCTTTATTGTAAACTGAAATTTCAAAAAATAGTTCTAAACTTTTTGTATTTGTTTTAGGGCTTCCAACGTTCCAGTGCTTGGACAAATACCACCTTCTACTCACCACCCTTCCTCCTCCAAGTAAGTACTGATTAGAAGGCTGCCAATAATAAAGACCTGGTGACCTCAGGGTTGTATTTTCCTGTTTTTATGGACATATTACCAAATGTGTGAAAACGTGGTGGTGTGTAACTTTTCATATTCGTGTCCATATTACAGACACCACTGGTTTAAATTAACTTAGATCTTCATAGTGAGGTCGGGGAAGACTCACAGGGAACTTCACCTGGCTGCCCAAAATTAAAAAGTTTTTCCCACCATAGACATTTATGGTATATCCAGAAGATTTATGCCATAAATGTCTGAGACTCAGGTTCCACATCAAGGGACCTGCACCTATCGTTTCACGAGGGTCCCCCAACCTTATCCTGCCTGGTGAAGGAGCTTTCAGGTCCAGGCAGAGAAGGATTGGACAGGTGGCTGCGCATTAGTGACGACTGAATCAGTTTGTACGATACTACTCATTCATCCAGGTTAATGAATAGACAATGGGGGCATATCGCTAGGATATGCCCCATTGTCTTATAGGCGCGGGTCCTACTGCTGGGACCCGCACCTTATCGAGAACGGAGCCACCAAAGTAAAGGAGGGCGCACTGCGCATGCGCCAGCCTCCCTCCATTCATTTCTATGGGCCGGAGAAAATAGCCGAGTGCTGGCCGTCGGCTTACATAGAAATAAATGGGAGCGGTGGCCGCGCATGCGCAGTGCGCTCCCCATTCATTTCTACCGGAGCAGCGGGGGAACTGCGCCTGGTGGTGGCCGGACCCGGGAAACCTGGGGTCCTCCAGGCCCAGCGCTCCCCCTCCGATCTCGATATAGGTGCAGGTCCCAGTGGTGAGACCCGCACCTATAAGACAATGGGGGCCTATCCTAGCAATATACCCCCGTTTGTCTAAGATGAGAATACCCCCTTTAAGGAACGTCCCACAAACTCAGGACACTCCCCCTGCCGGCAGATTAATTATGGCTGCACATATACCACGGTTTGATACAGCAACGGCGCATGCACGAGATTATCTGCTCGTGCTCTGTGATGTTTAAATTGGCGTCGACAAATTCGCAGCACCACACAACAAATTTAGTGGTGCGTGCAACAATCCCTGAATCGTTGAATTAGTTATTTGCGCATGACCACAACTTGCAGTAACGGCGCATGCATGATATGTGCGCCCAGGTTTATCTGCTGGCACATTAGTTAATTGTCTGTAGAGGCACCCTCCCTCACGGAGTTAAAATTAGTTTAAATGAATGAATCAATTTGTACGAACATTCACTTATCCCTACTGTGCATGTATGTACGCACGCTTGCTTGGTTGTTTCCATAGAGGTGAATGGAACCCGGCAGGGGTGGGTCGAAGCGCTAGGGTGATAAACAAACGAATCTCCCTATTACCAGTTTTGTGGAGGGTCACACGAACGCGATTTGAATTGGCATATTCCTTTAAGGGAAGTCCTGACTACCAATTTGTAACTAATTTGTGCACATTATCAAGTAAAACTGTAGCTCCATTCTCGATGTTAGGTGTTGTAAGAGGTGTCGCTGCACAAAAACACTTGAGTGACAGATTTAAATCACCGTGCCCTTCTTATGATCTCAATATTTCCACAAACCACATAGTATATGCCAAGTTAGGCCTTGAGTGAGTTTTTATGCAATAACAGGTTTTCTAGAGTTGCACTATCGGGTCGAAGCTGAGTGCACACAGACTGCTGAGAGATATCTGAGTAATGCTATCTCAGCTCATTTTACCTTTTCAGGATAATTTTATGTGTCCACTCCAAGTTTGTAGAAGATGTCTCCTGCACTACCCGAGGACCAGATCCGCCCTCCTCTTGCTGGGAGTTTGTGCTAGATCGCTCTCTTTGACTAACATTGTCACGAAGGCGCAGCTATAATGATCAGGGTGGGAGCTATATTGATGCTCAGATCATGACAGCAGTACATTCGTACTCATTAGGTGAAAACCCATTGCTCACACAACATGACTATAACTCTTATCATAGTCAATAATAAGTTAAGTATATATTTATTTCAGGATTAGTAGTAGATTGAATAGATACAAAAGAAAGCAAGGAATCTCACTTGTTGTTATCGCTGGTGTTTGTAGCGCACCTTCACGGTGGCAGTCACAAATGACATTCACTCTCGCATATTTGTATAAATAACTGTGGAGATATTGATCCAGACCTAAATTGGTATAGCGAAGCGAAGCAAGGTATAGCTTAGGCCTATCCGCAGGGAGCATCAGTAAGTGTGAGGGCATCACTATCGTGTATTCCCACGATAAGAGTTTGATCAGACGTTCAGATATAAGGTCATTGGCGTTGGGCTGTAAACTGCGCTATGTAGACAAATCGCCGTTCGTATGGAGGTAATATTCTCTCTGTTCTAGTATATGCCATTGCGTGTAACCTTAGTCATCCTATGGCTGGAAACAGTCTCTAGGTGGCCGCAGCAAACACAGTGATGAGCAAATATTAGCTCTACTAAATACTGTGAGCGGCGGATTGGTGGAGCTGTCTTAGAATAAGGAATATCTTCTCTGACAAGTGGGTAGCAGCTCACGAAACTAGCGCATCTGGACTCCTATGAATTGGGATATAGAAACTGAGCAGTTCTCCAGCGCATAGCCAAGATTACAATAGAAAGAATGATAAGGTGTGAGTGGTCCTGGCCGAATTCGATGGAAATGTCAAAGCTAAGCACTAGGGAGGGAGTATACACTTCCACTGTGAGAGTTAGAAATGCAAGTCAGGTATTAGGAATAATGCCCGCGAGTAAAACTGTTTTCTACTTCTTCATTTTTCCAACTAGTGGTATTGTTTGAACATTGATGCTCCCTGTGTTCAACAGCATTAGTTTGGTCTGGCTTCTCCTGCACTGGATGGACAGATTGAGTTTCTCAAGCGCTTGCATTACTCATGTGAGGGGGGGAGATTTCAGCACTCTACAGGCACGCGCCCTGTCCTGACCACAGTGTAGCTTCTAATCACAACTTTCCCCACTGGCCTGAGGGTCGCCTACCGCACTTCACGTGGGAAAAACCTAGTGTCCCCCCCGAAATCACCTCGACGATTGGCTCTTCCCCCCAACACTGGATATTTTCATCCGTTGTGGCAGGGAGAAGCAGCAGAACAGACGCGCAAGGAGGCACCAGGGACAGCGGTGGGACAACATTCAAAAAGGTGCATGATAGGCTTGGTGTGCGTATGAGTAGGGAACATGGACGGCTTATCCCCTCAATAGAGTATGTGATGGGGGCGGAGTGCCTATCTCGGTCGCAATATATATATTGGAGAAGTAGCATATCTGGTTCACCCATTACAATCTTAGCACGGAGAACACCGTAGGTGAAATAAGGTGGGTCCTTCTAGGCGTCTAATGTACATGTATAAAAGGAATGCATGTCATTGTGAGGTACGTTCCTTCTGACTCCTTAAATGGTCCACGCTTCATTGTGGCTCTTGAATATGACCCGGTTCATTAATCTAATCACAAACTTCTCTTATATGCAGAGACAACTATTTCTTATCTTTCTTTTTTATTTTTTATTTAAATTTCAACGCAGCCCACGGCATGATATTCTGGTAACATCCAAATGATAATAAAGCACCAGACCGCTTTCATGTTGAACGCATTAACCACCATATAGACTCCGGATGTCTCATGTATTGAGAGAGTTGTTATACTATTATCTGCATACTTTTGATTTTAACCTTCATTTTCCTGCAGGTGCTTCAAGTATCAAAAACATAGGAAAGTTCGAACTGAGTTTATTATAAACTTTGGTGCTGGGCGTTCCCTTCTAACAGCGAAATTGTATTTATCCTTTTCTCTAAGTCGCTAGCCACGCGTGGCCTTGGGCGCACACCATCAGCCACAATGATCGCCACTGGGTTTCTGCAACTATAGAAACCAAGTATGTCGCGCACTTTATGTACCCATTCCCACTACATCAGCATACGCGAGAGCTATTAGTTTATGACGCGTATACAGGAAAAACAATACAGCCAATTATGCCATGTTTTGTCACTTCAGCGTCCCCCAATAGAGTGTTACCACCCTTTTCTGTTTCCTAGAAAAAGTGATCATCCCAACACGATCGCACACACTTCAAATTGGCGTATCCCATGACGTTCTTCGAGTATACACTACCCATGTGACGTCACGACATTGCAGCCCCTGGCAAAAAACCTGTGTTACGCCACACGAGTTCACAACTTGCGACAGACTTCAGCTCTGCTAGCAACATATAAAGGCCATAAGATATGAGACCACGGGTGCCCAGAACTACTCAAGGGCTTTGGCCTAAAAATATACAGCACCATGCTTATAAGTATTCTTTTATTTTTTCATGCTCTCAACATGGAGGAAGGCATCTATTTAACTCTCTCAGCTTGTTTCTCAGAAGTACCTATTGCCATGCACTTATCCCAATGAAACAGACTTACAGGTTGCGCTCAACTGGTGCGTATACCACCGTAACTGTACTTCAGAAGAGGATGAAGATTACTAATTCAGAAAGGGTCAGCAAGAAGTTTTTCCGCACCTCTAGGTAGTAGTAGTTACTCAGATTCAATATATTATTAAATGAATTTTTGGAATCCTTTAGATCATTGAGAATATAATAGCTATATTATTTTATGCTCTTATACCAATTTATTATTTCGTTATAATGTTAAATCCGAACTCTCACCATGTTAATTAACTGAGATTTGTAATTTTAGTGTTATCTCTACGCGTGAGCTGCTCACAGAGTTATAAATTTCACCTGGCCTGATCATCTCACATGGTAGCACCCTAAATGGTGCCATTAGAAAGTACAACTTGTCCCACAAAAAATATGCCCTCCATAAGGCTATTGAACGGAAAAATAAAAAAAGTTAGGATTATGGGAAGGCGGGGAGTGAAAAAAAAACACGCAAAAATGGAAAATCTCAGGGTCCTCTAAGGGTTATGGAGTGTTTAGAAGATCAGAGAGCAGAGATAAGGCGTCCCATCTGCTCCTCAAATGAAGGAAAAGACAGAAAATCCACAGCAGCTAGTAGAGCATCTGAGCTATATACACAAAGAAGAATTCCATATTTTTAATAAAGACCAATCGAAAAAAATTTTTTTGCTCAAAATAAGTTCAATGCAATAATTGCCCCCAAAGGTGTACAGTGCTTTTAACCCCTTAAAGCCATGATGACGTACCTGTACGTCACGGACTGCACTGCCTTAAAGGGGTCATTCAATACTATAAAAATGTTCCCCATATGCCGGGCCCCTCACAGTGAATATACTTCCCTGCCCACTTGCTGCTTCTCCCTCTGCGCGGATGAAAACATTTAGTGTCGTCGGGCTGGCTGGCAGGGACGAGCCTCTCACTAGATATTAGAGCGTAATATTCCACTCGGGTGGAATTACATCGTGTCACCGACTCGACCATTATTAACCCTAAGACAGATGGTGCCCTCCTGAGGAAAGGAAACATAGTCTCCCAACCTCGCATCTGATGCCGATTTTTGAAGGTCTGACACAAGCCTAGATTGTGTGGGCTCGCCTGTCTTGCGCTAACAGTAATCAGTCCCGCTAGCTCCATGCACGCAGTAGATTATTATTAAATCTGCCACACCAGCCGCGATGGAGAGTGAGTGACGGACTGTGTGTGTGTACAGGACCAGCACTTGCGGTGAACAGGAGATTAATGTGTCAGCATTTGCCATTCCCACTCTGTGGTGCCGAGATGGCGCCAACAGCATATGAGAGGGATAGTACGTATTCTCAGCATAGGTATAGGTAATCAGATATGGACTTATATCCCCACTTGTATTAAGACCACCAATGTGGTGCGAGACCTCCTCACGGTGATCGGTAAAAGATATGGCACGATGAGAATTTCCTATGCACACCCAAATCTTATGTCTTAATGGACGGGTGACTCCCGGTAGCAACAGGGGCTGTGCTGTGTGTTGGCTAATTACGTTGCTCAGATCACGACTCCGGGTGTAACCAAACTCACCACCTCAGTCGGAAGTGCACGCCGGAGATCATTTATATCTGCACGCAAGGCACTGTAAGCTCAAAGCGATACGTGTTTGTGCGGCTGAACACCTCACGTACTCGTACCAATCACCCACACAGTTAACGGCTCGTTCCGAGCTGGTAAAGCTCGTTTCACCAGTTATAACGCGGCGTTCTCCCCACGCATTAAGTGCCGAAGTCAGACAGAAGCGCGTATAATGTCACATAGATATGTATTGAGCCCACATTTGTCTGAATAGAGAGTGCTGCCGTTCAGCTTACGTCCCCATCCCCAACTCTCTCAGGATGGGGCCGAGCGCAGCTTAATTGATAAGAAGGTGTGGGTGAAGCAGCTGTGTGTGAGACTAGGATGTGTCATACTCTCGGGCGAGGGGGTTGAGAGTCACCGACGGAACGCGAGTCGAATGACTAGGGCTAATCCGCTGCTCCCTCGCATACCTAATGAACATGGGTGTACTGGGACTGCAAGCATCTGCGCGCCTCATGCCAAGAAACCATTCTGGGTGCTGTCTTTCTGCCGTCCTGCTGTATCACGTCGATCTCCAATGAGTTTCATATCGTTGTACACGACAGTACAGCGATTTACGCTGAGAGTGGCCTTGGCTATCTAGATATCCGCGCGTGCGTGCTCTAAGTGAGACCACACTGAGGACTAGGTGCGCGGCGCACCGGCTACAGCACTGGCTCTCTCGCGCACCACTGTGTGCTCTCCCGTTGTGCGCCCCGAATAGGTTATGGCAAGGTAGGGACTCATGGACACACTCTGAATCGGACGATTGTGTGGGCATATCCTAGAAGACGATTATGGCACCAAATTATGTACATATATAGTTGGAGTTAAAGTGACCTCATCTAAGACATTCATCTCTCTTTATACGAGTGAAGTTAAGAAATGACGCATATCTAAATGATAATAGTTAATAATAATCACTCTATATTGTGCTGTATGTGCTACTCAAAATTCATATACCTGTGATTAATAAGCACAGACATCGATCAACTGATATAAGTGAGATTGGAAGGACATGACATTACATGCACCTATATCTCAACTGCTTTTCTACTCTTTCAAGACCCGGCCACACTTGCATGTTGACTTTTTTTGTGATAGACTTATTTCTTTTTTCCACTCTCTTTTTATATTTCGCTCCCTTTTTATATAACACCCTACGTTTCATGCGCCATGTAGTGTTAAAAAAAACTTTTGCAAGAGATTCGCACTAATGATTGTGCACCGTATAGATGCGACTGTTCATGGTAATAAAACTAAGAATGATCGAGTAGTCGTGCAGAGCAGATTCTTCATTGCACCAGCTGAGAGATATGCACAATAAAGATCATTGTTTGATCCGTTTTTAATCTTCTTTTATTTTGTTGACTCTTATTCTCGAGTTTGGGGTGCATATTTTGTCATCTCCTTGCGTTTGTGTGTCATTTTCAGCGCCATTCTTGACATGCTTTGAGTTAAAGCAATTAAACCTGTAGTCTCATTAATCCTAAATAATCAACTTTACAATTGTATCCATAACAAATCATACTCTGTGATAATATGTATACAGAATGCTTGCGATGAACACTATATACCTGTGTGTCTGATTTTCAAACTCATTTGTAGACTTATGTCTTCTCTGCTGTTAGATTGTAAGGACTTAGATTTGTTAATATGTGATTCTTCAGTGTGAGAGTCACTCATAAGAAAACTTAGTTATTACTTCCACATGTTCTTTTTTCTCTGACCTGTTAGAAAAGTTATGCAGCTCACATTGTGATCCATATTAATCTGGTTGCTTGAAACCGTTCATCTTATCTTTGAATTCAGGGACCGAACTGTATATCATTTTTGTATGGACTGTGAAGTTATTCTCTCCTATCTTTTCTTCGTGTGTGATGGTAAGCTCTTGGAGGAATGTAGCGTTAGTAAGTATCCTTAAGATAATTTCCTCATGACATTTTCTTCTTACTGACGCAGAGCACAGTTAGTCTCACGCTATAAACCATTTCTTCTTTCATTTTACACGTATGCAGAGTGCACGCTCAAAAGTGAATGTCCATAGAGATAATTTCTGATAGTAGATTCCTGTCTGTCGCGCACAGCTTAAACAATGACGTGACTTAGGAGATGACAGTATCTGGTGAGTATAAACTGAAATTTGCTGGACCTCATATGACTACAGAGTAGAAAACTACAACCCCTGATGAAAGACCATCAGGGAGAGAGGTATTTCAACATCATACAACACCTAGAGATCTCATTCATGAGGTAAGAACATACATGACCATTCACTAGCTCAGTTTACTACCATGTACTATTATTGTTACTTATGCCAGGCGACAATGGAATACAAGAATTAAAGAAACATTTGTTGGAGGGCATCTCGCAAAGGAGTTTCTTTCTTTATCCATATTGTATAGCCTACGCAATTTAGATGATTTGCAATGCGCATTTTCTTCTCTACTTATATATATTTTCTCTTACCTTTGATAGACTTCATTTATATATCTTCTTCACTGCTAGAGATCAATCAACGGTGGTCTTATAATAGGTGCTCGATAACATCTATATCACCTATCAAAAATTATTACTCAGATCTGCTGCCGTCATTCTTACGTCACGGGCCTGCAATTAATTCACGAAACACTCCTCCACTCATAGTCGATTCGAGTGGTAATAACTAGCTGTTATGTCGCCATTTGGTCCTATATCATATCTCGCCCAGTTATATCGGAAAGAGGGAATGCCATGGCGCAAGCGACGTTATCTGTTTACTCCTTGGAGGCGGATTTTGCTGGAGCGCTCTAGGTGTCTGGTTGTGTGAGAGACTAACCCTATCGGGTCCTACCAGGTCTTAGGATAACATAACAGGAGGATCTTCTAGACTCGAGTTTACCCTACAGGACATGCCTTTCCGCTTCTCTAGCACGTCTAGAATGAGAACTTCACATTAAGACAGCAGGGGTTGCTTCCCCGCACGTAATTTGATGGGAAACAACCGTAGATTAATAGGGCGCCATCACCGCGTATGCACAGTGTATGTGAATTTCCACTTAGTGCCCCCTTATGTGGAGGATGACATATGCCTTGAGTGCTGTGTTTATGCACCGTCTCGTTATATTAGCACTTTTTTGTTAGGACAAGAGGTAAAGCACAGGGAAATGTAGGCATTTCCTTTAGGCTAAGGTAAGTCTCGTGTACTTAAAAGTTTGTACGTGTTTGTTTACAGGGTATTGTGTTAACATTGTGATAATACGTACATTAATACATGAGGCGTGTTGCATAAGAGCTAATTGCTGCAATTTACCTCATTTGTGTAAGAAGAGCACGCAGTTGTTCATACGAACCAATGTTGGTGACGATGAAGACCATTACCACATGTCAATTAGACAACAGTATTTTCTTTTTTTTACACATTCATTTCACTATTAGGCAGATTTTCTGCTTTAACTACAAGAGAGTGGCGCTAATAAGTCACAATTATTTAGTATAATACTACACAAAACATACATACCCCATGTTTTAGTGTCTCCATTTGTGCACGGAGCTTGTAGGTCGGCCCTTTTGTGCCTTTATTTAGTTGTTGTTGTTAGTGCAGAGGAGTCTCTGAGTGTGCCAGGAATACAGGGTGAGGCGAAGCTCATTTTCTACGTTAGGGAGCAGCTGAGATAGAATACGATGAAGGAAAAGAGGGATACTTTAAGTCAAATTCTTGGGGTAGGCGACTCGAGGGCAACACATATGTTGAGGGAAGACATCGCATGAGACCGCGCACAGTCTAGATTAGCTGAGAGAGATTGTCTCACGACACTGCACATCTGACGGAGTCTGAGAAATACCAGAGCAACACGCATTATGTGGGGTATTGTGGCAGAAAATAAGATAACACGATTGTGATCATAGTGACCCACATCACGCTTACTAGCATATGGTGAAGCCACCACACCCTGTAGTCAGAGATCGATCTCCTATAATGTGTATTGTGACCTATGTCTGCTTTCTGTGCACAGTTTTCTCGTCAACACACGACAAAACGGAAGCTGAAGAGAGGAGCTCAAGTAGTGGACAGGTCGTATAGTTGAAACGTATTTTTAAGTGCTGAGAGGTTAAGGCCGCCGCAAAGGAAGATGTAGATCTTATCACGATACAAGGCTATGGCGATAAGCTGAATCTAGATAAGCACGTGTGAAGGGAGATATAGAAAGAGGCGAGATCTCAGCGAGCTGTAGAGACTTTTTCGCTCAGCACTAAGTATTCGCATAGAAGTATATGCACCGTTTGAGTGCGGGAAGAAAGAAAATGATTTTCTATAATATAATACGACCGTGTTATGTCATAAAGTATATTGTTTGGCCAATTGCTGTTTTTAAACTTTTTTACACTTTCACTTCAGAACATGTCCACCACGATGCACAAGCGCAATTCTATAATGGGATAATCAGTAAATACAGTGTCTCGGAGAGGAGATAAGAGCAAGAGTGAGCGCTCATCCGAGAGACTTCATAGGCTCTGTACAATACCTAAACAAATATAAAGGAACTTGGAGGTCTAAAAAAGGGACCATGGCACGTGGAAAAGTGCCTACTGCAGTAGAGCCACAGTCTGTTGCTACTACCTATAGACGCGCAGAGACAACACTGAGGTATAATAGCTCATGCCAGAATCAGGCATAACCTCAGTTAAGACAGACGAGAGCGAAGAGATTATTATGAAAAGGAGTCTTGAAGGTATTACACCTAGTAGGCGTCAACGGCAGTGACTGGACATATACAGAATTGCTGTGAATACGCGTCAGTGCGATTAAGCTCGAGGTCGAGACATCACAGAGAAGACTATCCGCGCCGAGCAGGAGAGCACTGCAAGCGACAAACTTGTAAAAAAGATTAAATAAAATCGCGGCACGAGAGGCAGCGTCCCCGATGAGGGAAAAGGAAATCGAAAACGACGGCATATCTCCGCTTCCCTTGGCACACTAGAGTAGAAGCACCATAGCCACACAAACCATCGGGCCGCTCGCCAGCCTCCGCCCGAACCGAAGGTCAGAAGCCGTGTGAGAGGGAGGGAGCTCCCTCCGCGGTGAAACGTCGAAGAAATTTACCTCATAGCTACGTGGATAGGACCTCGTGGATCCGCGCACCTCCTGGTCCGACTATACCGCTAGGAACTGAATAGGAGTATTAGGTGTGTGTTAATTATTTCTGCTTGATTTATTTTTGTGAATACGTTCAAGAACGTGTGATGTCCAAAAGTCTAGTATTCAAGAGTAGGATTTCTTACCGCTTGATTTTACTAGTTTCTGTGATAGTCATTGTACCTGAGTCACTTGCTTGTATATAGAAGTCTTCATCTGTGAGTAGCTCCATTATAAAGCGAATTTCTCTCCGGGAGATATTATTTAGATACCTCTGATGATCTAGCGGGCTCTCCTCAGGGAATAAGAGAAATAGAGAGCGTGCCACTTACGCACTACTCCTTTCAAATGCGGCGTCTTAGATCGCGCTTGAGCAGGTGTCCGCGGGCATCGCGTGACGCCACAGTTTGGGCCGGAGTAACCGTAGATGAATGCAGATGACCAACAGACTCACGTGTCTTCCAATGCGAATTAGTTTATTCCGATATAGCACATCCTACACTGCTGCGCCACCGTTTATCGACACCTAAACAAATGCAGGGCTCATCACATGGAGAAACAGGATCCGATTGGGTGAGTCTCGGAGAGAGTCGGGCGCGAGACTAATTAGGTGAGAAATAAACTCCATATTCGCATTTTGCTATAATGATGTTGAGTTGTCTTGTTATTTTCCTCTAATCTTATGCTCTAAGGATTATGAGTCATCTATAGAGATCCATGAGGTGGGGAGGATCCGGACCTCGGATTGGCATAGTCTGAAACAGACTAGCCAAAGTCACCAGCGACTCGCGTCTGAGGACTAGCTTGTCTCGCGTGGAAGGCACCGGCGCGCTCCTGCTCACTGCCGATGCTAATACGTGTGCTGCTCGCTTACCAGCACAGGGGTAGCACTGAGACCCCTGGCCTCGATAGCTATAGAGTCCTAGCACGGGGTGCTTCACACTGCCTACCGCACTTGAGAGTCACCATGTCATCAGACATGTGGAGCACGTTAATGCACGCCATGACCGCGATTTTCTCAGTATGCGACCAGTTCGGAGTGGGAGCGGGACGAAGGCGGGACTCCTGCCCATATCTGAGAGCGGGGACCAACCGGTAACTATCTCCCATGTCGTGAACATCACTAGCCTAGCGGTAAAGGTATAAAGAGAAAGGGGAGTGTCATAAATATAAGAGCACTTATAGGATTAGTCTTATACGCATAACACTGTAGACTGATCCGGTTGTCTGAGGGGGTCGGTGTGAGACCACTCTACAGCCTAGAGGGTAAACGAACAGTGATATAGCTGAGAGTAGACATAATTAAACTCACGGAAACCAACCTTTAGTTGGCATAGAGCAACCTGTTTGGATGGAAATATAATATGGAAATAAAGACTTGAGCGAGTAAGAACGTGTGAGAAGAGACAGTTATATATTATGATGAGAAAGTGGAGCTCACTCATAATTCACACGAGAGTTCATCCTATACGTGCTGGCAGGTTTAGTTATATAGCATAATACCCGAAAAGACGGCGTGAAAGAAATTAGTTGACGTTGACTAGAGAGTGATAAGCTCGGTGCCTGTAATAGTCCTTGTATTATTAGAATATTACTTCCACCTACAATAAACTGTTTCTCATACTTGCAGGACATGTGTTCTCATGCCTCAGACAGGGCTCTCGCTTGATGGAAGGAAGTGTGCAAACTAGCCTTTCTGGTCTATGTTGGTAATCGTGAATAAATGTATGCTGCAGGCATGGGTTATGTCAGGTTTGTACATAATGGATTATAGTTGTATACAGAAGCCATGATCGTTAATCTAAGTCAGGCCCTTCTTGTGTATGTTGACCAGTACACCTCTATAACGAGAAAAGCTACGCTGAGTGCAAAGGCAAATGAGCCAATGTTGCTGCTTAAGAAGAACGCATGTAATCCTGTTTTTATGCATGGTCATCCTGGGGTGGCAATATAGAACAACATGACTCACATAAAGAGCCAATATTGGTGCTCAAGGAGGCGGTTTTATCTTCAGTTATAAATCCCATTCTATCCTTTTATTGTTATAAAGAATTACGTATAGTACACAAAAACTGTCGATATATATGAGAGAGTGGACATTGAAGCTCTCATAAACGACGCCATTGGGCGGTGTGAAGTCTTAGTCCACCAGCACAGAGGAGAGTAATCATCCACTCTTCCAGCACTCCACATTTGTGCGAGAGACGAGCTCGTAGTCTTTGTGGCGGAACACTCAAGGTAGAATCCCTAGCGATTGTCAGCACATATATCGGGCAACTATAGCGCACAGTATTCTGTATTTGATCTAATGCATATAATTCTTGGATAAATTTCCCCCTATTTCTGCAAATGAAACCAGGCTCAGGATCCGCAATTTAGAAGCCATTTTATCTGCAAAGTGTCTGGAGTTTGTAACTCCACCTATATGATGGATATACATGCATTATGTAATTTAACTTCGCGTGAGTGATTCAAACCCCTCACTTATACTAAGGCGCTACAATCGTCTCTTATACACCTGTGCCTAATTCTACAATTTATATCTAGTCTTGTTACTATTTAATTACATTTCCATATTTACTTCTCCAGCTCGATCAAGCTCTCCACGGTGGAGTCCTGTCCGGAAGCCAGAGAAAACTCGCATATAGTGATTACTCATTAAAAGAGAAATGGTTTATTAACCAAACTTGAAGAGTATACCCATGAAACACGACCGATAGCACATGCATGGAGCCATGTCATCCATAATGATTCACACTTGTCACGCGTTCAAAATGGGACAGCATTAGGAGCATGAATTTGAGTCTGAAGATGACCCGATGCCACAGGCAATCCTTGCCACAGGAACATCCCATATTATCCTAGGGTAAAGCATTTACCAATCGCACTGTCGTCCTGAGCTATCCACCAGCCATCTACTGTAATTTTTACCAGAGCAACGATGTGATGTGACCGCATGGTGGAACACACGTGATGGATGGTCACACTAGTAGTGACTCTGATACCACCATATATGTGATCACCTCTTTCCACGGCAAGACCAGACATAGTAAACAGATATCAAAAGTATAAGGATAGTCTGCGCGCCTGATTGGAGTACTCAGGAGGTGATCATCCTTTCACCTGTGAGTGAATTTGATGTAGAGAGTGGTTAAGGTGTTTCGCGCGAGATATGATGTATCAGGTTGTTAGTGAGCTCGGAAATTTGTAGTGGGGACTGTGGTAGTGTAGTTAGTTACTATCAATAAACTCAACAGTACCTCATAAAAAGTAACGGTGTATCATTACTAAGTAAAAATAAATTCAGGAATCTAGATTGGTCTGAAATTTAATAGACTGGAGAGTGTTATTATTGTTTAATAAATATTTTATTAATAGAATACAGTATACAGAGTCTTTTTATAGTCACCGTAATACAGTACACAGAGCAGGGAAAACAGGTAATAGGTAGAAAAGAAAGGGATAAATAGGCGGAACTCACAGTAGTTGGTTTACGCCTATTATTATTATCATCAGACAAAACATTAATAATTAATATTCCTTTAACATAACGGGGTAATAAAATCAGCTAAAATACACAATGAAATACAGGTGGCCAAAAGAAAGTAAGACCAGCTTTAAAGCATTCTTCAAATACATAAATGCAAAAACACCAAGTTCAGAAAATGTAGGGCCCCTGAGGGGGTGGAGCCTGACCGCTGATGGAGTAAGACGCGTGAGAAACGAGCTCCTCCACAAAAGTCCCTACCAGCAATCTATAGAGCATCTTTTATAGCCTAGACATGGTCAAATATGGCAAAGATAGACGGGCTGATGCCCTAGGTGATTCACAAAACATTCATCAGACATTCATAAATTCCTGTAAGAGAAGACCTCCTGCTCCCAGCAGAAGCCTTCCAAGATGGCGCCAGAAGACGCAGCAGCGCCAGAGAGCAGGGACGACTCCGACCAGCTTAGTGGCGGGATAAGTGAAGGGGGGTGTGTCGGACCTAGCAGCCACATCCAATGCTTTCTTTAAAACAACCATCAATGAAAATAAGCAAATAACTCCATATCAGCATGGCTTCATGAGGGATCGGTCATGTCAAACCAATTTAATCAGTTTCTATGAGGAGGTAAGTTCTAGACTTGACCGCGGCGACTCAATGGATGTCGTATATTTGGACTTCTCCAAAGCGTTTGACACTGTACCACATAAAAGGTTAGTATACAAAATGAGAATGCTTGGCCTGGGAGAAAATGTCTGTATGTGGGTAAGTAACTGGCTTAGTGATAGAAAACAGAGGGTGGTTATTAACGGTATACATACTCAGATTGGGTCACTGTCACTAGTGGGGTACCACAGGGGTCTGTATTGGGTCCTATTCTCTTCAATATATTTATTAATGATCTTGTAGAAAGCTTGCACAGTAAAATATCAATTTTTGCAGATGACACTAAACTGTGTAAAGTAATTAACACAGAAGAGGACAGTGCACTGCTACAGCAGGATCTGGATAGACTGGAGGCTTGGGCAGAAAAGTGGCAGATGAGGTTTAACACTGACAAATGTAAGGTTATGCATATGGGAAGGAATAATGCAAGTCACCAGTACATACTAAATGGTAAAGCATTGGGTAACTCTGACATGGAAAAGGACCTAGGAATTTTAGTGAACAGCAAACTAAGCTGCAGAAACCAGTGTCAGACAGCTGCTGCCAAGGCCAATAAGATAATGGGTTGCATCAAAAGAGGCATAGATGCCCGTGATGAGAACATAGTCCTGCCACTTTTACAAATCACTAGTCAGACCACATATGGAGTACTGTGTACAGTTCTGGGCTCCTGTGAACAAGGCAGACATAGCAGAGCTGGAGAGGGTTCAGAGGAGGGCAACTAAAGTAATAACTGGAATGGGTGGACTACAGTACCCAGAAAGATTATCAAAATTAGGGTTATTCACTTTAGAAAAAAGACGACTGAGGGGAGATCTAATAACTATGTATAAATATATCAGAGGTCAGTACAGAGATCTCTCCCATCATCTATTTTATCCCGAGGACAGTGACCATGACGAAGGGGACATCCTCTGCGTCTGGAGGAAAGAAGGTTTGTACATAAACATAGAAGAGGATTCTTTACGGTAAGAGCAGTGAGACTATGGAACTCTCTGCCTGAGGAGGTGGTGATGGTAAGTTCACTAAGAGTTCAAGAAGGGCCTGGATGTATTTCTGGAGGGTAATAATATTACAGGTTATAGTTACTAGAGAGGGGTCGTTGATCCAGGGAGTTATTCTGATTGCCTGACTGGAGTCGGGAAGGAATTTTTCCCCCTAAAGTGAGGAAAATTGGCTTCTACCTCACAGGGTTTTTTTTGCCTTCCCCTGGATCAACTTGTAGGAAAACAGGCTGAACTGGATGGACAGATGTCTTTTTTCGGCCTTACAAACTATGTTACTATGTTACTATCACCCAGGCCCTGCTTCCTGTTCTCTTCAAACTTTGAGATCAAAACCGAAATTAAACATGTGGGAGCAAGAGTGGAGGGGCTGGAGAACAAGTGCGCCGCCATCATAGCAAACTCAACAGGCTTTGAATCCTGGTCCATAGACCATATGGCCCACATCAACAAAGCTCTGACCCTAATAGAGGACCAGGAAAACAGAAGCAGGAGACGCAATGTTCGTATAAAAGGACTACCTGAATCCTGGTCGTCCGACTCCTTTGCAAAAGGACGCCTTGAAGTCTTTGCGGGCTGATCGGTGAGGCTGCAACTCAGGGGGTGGTCATTGAAAGGATACATAGATCCCTTAGGCCCAAGCCATCTACCTTCGAACCCCCCACGAGATGTGATATGTGGGTTACTCTCATATGTAGACACAGCCAAGATTCTAAAAGCGGCAAGGGAGAAAGCCCCTGTGATATATGCTGGCACAGAAATTGCACTTGATCAAGAAGTGGCCCTATGTATAATTGCTAAACGGCCAATACTCCGACCTCTGCTTGAACAATTGTGCCAGAAAAAACATTGCCTACTCCTGGCTCTATCCGTTTGGACTCTATTATACACAACAGTAGGAGCATACGAATCCACGCGCCAGAAGAATATGCCAAGCCAAGGCTTGGCAGTCACTGGACATGGAGCCGATCAAGATCCCTTCCTGGTTGCCGCCAGACACCACTGCCGCGATGCCATCCTTGCTGACGCAAGAGCCCTGGATTCCAGTTCCCAGAAGCAAGCGACAGGGACCGGCAAGCAAGCGTCTCAAGCCACTTCCAATTAGGGTTGTCACGGGTATCGATATTTCGATACTGAATCGATACTTTTATATCAGTATCGATTCGGTACCGGGATTTGCTCTTTTGCGATACCTTTGGCAGATAAAATAAAAAAGTCTCTTACCTGTCCTTATTAAGACTTTGACACCCACAGGCACCTCATAGTAACCAGGCCTGACTGAGGCCTAGGAGACCTTTGATACGCAAGTGCTCAAAGCACGGGAGTATCGGAGCGAGCAACCAGTCTCATGTTGCTGCATGCTATGCTGTGACATTGGTCATGGTCTTGGATATTTTATTAGGCCGTTCAGGCCCTATATATGTTTAACGCCGTAGACAAAGGCGTTTTAGTTTTCTTTCTCTGCATTTATTATTTCTCTCATTGTTTTGTGATAACATTAACATCCCGTCTTATGCTCGAGACGTATAAAGTTTGTGTCACTGGCCCTTTGTTCATGACCTGGTGAACAGCATATTTCCCTTATTGCCATGCTATCTATGGGTCCAGCACTCCTAATATGTCTTACCATGGCTCTCAGGGTCCCTGTTTATAATGCTTTTACTTAGTTTTCAGGAACAAAGGCCAAATATATGGTATTTAATTTACAAGCTCTGTTACACCAAAATATTGGTGTGGAAGGTTACTATTTTTTATGTTAGTTCTCATGTCTACCTTCTCAGTAGGACTGCGGATATACAGTTGGTCGGGACATAGTCTTTGCTTACACTTCGACCACCCCCCCCTTCATCTTCTCTATACTAATATAGATATCAACACAAAGGCTGACGCTTTTCTCTTTATCTTTCTTTCTATTTAATTTCCACTACATTTACTACCCTTGTTACCTCTCCTGCTTCCCTCTTCCCACCTTCCTCTATAGATGGATCATACGATAACTACTCTCAATGTAAAAGGCCTTAACTCACCAAATAAGAGAAGCCACATCTTTCTGCTACTCCGCAAAAAACAGCACTCTCTTTTTACAAGAGACTCACTTTAGGACAAACAAAATTCTCAAACTTCCTAGATCCCCCTTCTCGCAACGGTTCCATAGTAGTACTACTTCATCAGCCTCTAGAAGAGTGTCAATAGCCATCGATAACTCCATTCCCTTTAGCTTGAAAACAACAATTTAATAATACAGAGGGGAGGCTTGTAATGGTAAAAGGTGAAATAGGACCACAGATGTATACATTAGCTAAATTTTATGTGCCCAACTCAGGACAAATTCCATGGCTATTGAAAGTTCTGGATACATTGCAATTATTTGCTGAGGGTGTAGTATCTATAGGTACGGATCTAAACGTCACTTTAAACCCAAACATTGACTCCACTACATCTAAATCTGAAGTTCCTATCAAATTAATAGGCAAACTCTAACAAACTACATAATCTACGCTTGGTAGACGTGTGGAGGTATCGCAACCCATCCACGAGAGATTATACTTTTCACTCTATCCCCCATAACTCTTTTCAATGTTTAGACTACATATTTGTCTCACCTTCTGCTCTCTCCCTCTTTTCCTCAGCCCAAATAGGCTCAATCACTATCTCAGACCATGCACCCCGTTCTGTGACACTCCGTGGGGAGTGGGCATGGCGGCTGAAAGAGTTCTTACTTGACTCAGAAGCTCGCCATGCATTTGTTAGACAACTCCAATTGCTTTTTTGAGAACAACTCTTCTTCGCAGACCTCACCCTCATTATTATGGGAATCACATAAACCCTATTTAAGAGGGGTGTTTGTTGCGGTGGGTTCAAGTGCTAAGAGGGAGAGACAACAGAAAATAGATCTCCTCCTGGACCAAATAGTCAAAGCTGAACAACTCAATAAGACTTCTTTTTCACAGGCTAGACATGAAGAGCTAGTTTCCCTCAGGCAACAACTTAAACAAATACTGGAACCCAGAGGGGCAAAACAAACACCTATATTTTAAATACAAGATATATTTGCATGGAGATAAAGGAGGTAAACTCATATCCTCCTTAATCAAAAAGAGAGAGGACTTACATTCACAAAATCAAGGAGACCCAGGGGCCACCTCTCACCTAGATATCTAATATAGCCAAGGCTTTTCATTCTTACTACTCAGGGTTATACAATTTACAGACCGTCAAAAATCCTTCTCAGCCGCTACACATAAGGTCACCTGTATTAAGAGATGCTATCTTGAAGTACCTCAATGAAAATAAGCAAATAACGCCATATCAGCATGGCTTCATGAGGGATCGGTCATGTCAAACCAATTTAATCAGTTTCAATGAGGTGGTAAGTTCTAGACTTGACCGCAGCGAATCAATGGATGCCGTATATCTGGGCTTCTCCAAAGCATTTGACATTGTATTGCATTAAAGGTTAGTATATAAAATAAGAATGCTTGGCCTGGGAGAAAATGTCTGTATGTGGGTAAGTACCTGGCTCAGTGATAGAAAACAGAGGGTGGTTATTAACGGCACATTCTCAGATTGGGTCGCTGTCAATAGTGGGATACCAGAGGGGTCAGTATTGGGCCCTATTCTCTTCAATATATTAATATATATAATATATTAATTATCTTGTTGAAGGCTTGCCCAGTAAAATATCAATTTTTGCAAATGGCACTAAACTGTGTAAAGTAATTAACACAGAAGAGGACAGTACACTGCTACAGATGGATCTGGATAGACTGGAGGCTTGGGCAGAGAAGTGGCAGATGAGGTTTAACACTGACAAATGTAAGGTTATGCACATAGGAAGGAATAATGCAAGTCACCAGTACATACTAAATGGTAAAAACACTGGGTGACACTGACATGGAAAAGGACCTAGGAATTTTAGTGAACAGCAAACTAAGCTGTAGAAACCAGTGTCAGACAGCTGCTGCCAAGGCCAATAAGATAATGGGTTGGATCAAAAGAGGCATAGATGCCCGTGATGAGAACATAGTCCTGACACTTTACAAATCACTAGTCAGACCACATATGGAGTACTGTGCACAGTTCTGGGCTCCTGTGAACAAGGCAGACATAGCAGAGCTACATAGGGTTCAGAGGAGGGCAACTAAAGTAATAACTGGAATGGGTGGACTACAGTACCCAGAAAGATTATCTAAATTAGGGTTATTCACTTCAGAAAAAAAGACGACTGAGGGGAGATCTAATAACAATGTATAAATATACCAGGGGTCAGTACAGAGATCTCTCCCATGATCTATTTATCCCCAGGACTGTGACTGTGACGGAGGGGACATCCTCTGCGTCTGGAGGAAAGAAGGTTTGTTCACAAACATAGAAGAGGATTCTTTACTAGAGCAGTAAGACTATGGAACTCTCTGCCTAAGGAGGTGGTGATGGTAAGTTTACTAAAAGAGTTCAAGAGGGGCCTGGATGTATTTCTGGAGGCTAATAATATTACAGGTTATAGTTACTAGAGAGGGGTTGTTGATCCAGGGAGTAATTCTGATTGCCTGATTGGAGTTGGGAAGGAATTTTTCCCCCCCTAAAGTGAGGAAAATTGGCTTCCTCTGGATTAACTTGCAGGATAACAGGCCGAACTGGATGGACAGATGTCTTTTTTCGGCCTTATAAACTATGTTACTATGTTAGTATGTATAGGAAACGAGCCATTCCATTGAAATGAATGGGACGGCTTGGGTTAATTAATTACACCTGCTCACCGTTACGGCAAGCAGGTAAACAATGAAGAGGAGCAGCGGCACAGTGCGCGCGCCTTCTCTTCAAACAGCTGATTGGTGTCGGACCCCCACCGATCTGATATTGATGATTCTGATGATAGGTCATCAATAAAATATAACTTGGATAACCCTTTTAATCCAACCCACATAAATTACCTCGCTACACATGGCACATTCAAACATTTCCCAGTAGCAGAAAGATTTCTACAGGCCTTTTCCTTAAAAGGCAACTCACCTCATTTGAGCTCTATCCATCACTCTACACTGGGAACTCCAACCTTACCTTAAATTAAATTTATGATTTCCAATACCACTGGGACCAGCTTTTAACATTTCGTCAGAGGATTTGTTTCGGACAGAGCCTTTGTTCTTTGTTCATCTCATGGCTATACGTGTGCACTTACAGGAAAATCACTATAAGCCACTAACTCACTGGTATAAAACTCCGGAATTTCTTTCCACCTACAATCTCTCTCAAGATAAGAACTGTTGGAGATATAGGTTACATGTCGGCTCCCTTTCTCACATATGGTTTAATTGCCCCCATCACATCTTATTGGAAACAAATAAAGGAAACCATTCAGGCAGTGTGTGATAGCACATTTATTTTAGGAACTGACCAAATCATTCTGGCCAGACCAAGTCTTGACCTATAAACCATCTAAGAAAAACTTAACTTAACTCACCTACTGGCGGCAGCTAGCTAAGGCATAAATACCACTACACTGGCTCAGCCAATCCCCGCCATCCCATTATGAGTGGGCGGTGAAGGTAAATCAGATTTGTCAATTTGAGGAAATCACTAGCTTTGCTAACAGAATGTGACCCCCCATTTAAAAAAATACACCTGTGATGTAATTTTTTTTGAAGGTGAGTATTTTAGCTCGATTTTTTTTTCAACAATTTGGGTACTTTTTTTCAACAAGGGGTAAAGAAAAAAGCACCACCCCCCCCCAGGACATATTTTTGTTACTCATTTTCTCCTGAATACGGCAACACCCCATAATGTGGCAACAAACTGCTGTCCTGTAATGGGCACCAGATGGGCTCAGAAGAGAGCACCATATTTTGGCTCAGATTTCAGATTTTTAAAGCATTTACATAGATTTTTTAAATTGGTAACAGTAGAAAATCACCCCAGAATTTTCACAACAGATCTGCATATTAAAGTGAAATAATTGTAGATTTCCATTCCTAGAAAGCAGCAGATTCTGCACTATTCAGATAGAATGACTAGAAGGGCATTTCCATTCTAGAGTAGGCTTAGAACAGCCTTTCAGAATTATCACAAAGCACAGAACAGATAGAGATAAAAAGGCACAGCAACAGATGCACCAGTAGGCTTAGAAAACCTTTCCAGAAGACTTATCACCAAACTAACAGGCCACCAGCCTGGATAATAAGGGCAGCAAACAGCTCCTGATTCCCACCAGGGGAGTCATTCCAACTACGAGGCCCCAGCTCTTGATTTGATTTGATGCCACTACTTCCAACACAGCATACAAGAATGAAGAAACACCTGCTTCAGATGCTCTCTTCACTTGCCAGGACTTTCTTTCCAAGCTGCAACCTCCAAAATCAAGATCAATGCACTCAAATGCAGGCTATCCAGACCTCAAAACTGGATCAGCAGGATTTGAAAAACCTAGGGACAAAAGCCACAGAAACTGCCAGATGGCCAGGAAACAGCAGGAGCTCAGGGAGAGTGTGTCTGGAGTCCATTAGAGCTGGGTCTCAACCCACTGAGACAAAGTTTGTTTAGGAAAAAAAAGGGAAGGGGGAGAAACAGTTCATATCTATAGAATAAGGCAATTTCTCTGATAAGATATATTATAAAGTTTCTCATTAATGCCTGTACTATTGATTTGTGCAAAGCTATCTGAAAGTACAGTGACCATTCGAGAGCAAGGTCTTCAATGGAAAGTGTTCGCTCTAGGTTTAATCTCTGAATCTGTTTTAGCGGTCTGCAAAACATGGATACCAGCCGTGTGCACTCCGCATTTCGTGAAACAGAATGTCCTGCCATCTATAGAACAGTCCTATCCTTTTCCGTAAAAGAAACAAGTATAGGATGTATGGATGCGAACAGCACACGGTGTGCTGTCTGCATCTTTTGCGGCCCCACTGAGGTGAATGGGTCCGCATCCAACCCGCCAAAAATTAGAACTGGATGCGTACATAAAACACAATCGTGTGCATGAGCCCTAAGAAACATGTTTATCTCGATGGCAAGGAGCCTCTGGCTGCTTGTCTGACATCTCAGCATAACAAGCGTTCATATTTTTTTGTAATACGAGGAGGTCGACACATACCTGCTTACTTAAAGGTTTTAACTTCTCTTCTGGAGGTTGTGTGCTAAATGTCATCAGCTCCTGAAAGGTTAAAGACTAATGGTGACTAAAAAGATTCCAATTGGTTGTTCTACAAAAAAACCTAAGCATGCAAAGTTATAACTATAAACTAATTAAAGATTGATTTATAAAAGGCATAAAAAATACAGCAGCATTAAAGGGTCACTGAGTTTTTGAAAGTTTTGGTTGTGGGGACAAGAAAGCGGAGACCCTCACCATTTGGCAGAACAAAGATAGCAAAGCACTTGCATATCACACACTCACCTCACTGCAGGAGTCTCCATTTATGTGCTTCTATCACCTCATTCAAGCAATTGGTGGGGGTTTCAGCTCTCAGACCTCCACTAACTTTTGATACCATACTTTTCTATGATATATCAAAAGCTTTTTAACAACTCACTGATCTTTTAATCACATGACATTCTCTAAATTATTTTAGAAACAGTCTTTCCAGAAGTGAATAGAGAAACTACTTTTGTTCATTACCTGGTTTTCTGTGAGGAAATAAAGCTGAGAGTTATTTAACCACTTGTAACGTTTTGAGGGAAAAACTTCAGGCAGATCTCTTGGCACAAACGCAGCCCAATGCACACAGCCTCGACAGACATCCGCATGGACATACAGGGGTACAGGATCAGAAGGGGTGAATATAAACACTGAAAAGTAAGTATGAGATGTATTTTGAGTAAAAACAAATAGAAAGGTGTACCCAAATGTCACCATAATGGACACAATACATAAAAAGTGGAATGCTCTAAGTGACAGTGGCAAAGTGACAAAGTACTGTTCACATTCATTAGATAAGCCCCAAATCTCCTCTCTTGAATGCTTCTATTACCAAAAATCAAATAAGCTCAGTTATGCATGTTGCTGCATAAATAGGCATACAATAGGTTGTGTTAAAGGGGTTGTCCAATTACAAAAAACAGCCAAGTACAAGTGCTTGGCTCTCTTTCGGAGTACCATACAGTTACCGTATTTTTGGCTTTATAAGGTGCACCTGAAGATAAGACGCACCCCAGATTTTAGAGTAGGAAAATAAGAAAAAATATTTTTCATCAGACCTCATGTCAGACCCCCCCATAAATTTCAGGATATCACATCAGACCTCAGATCAGCCCACTGTGCCCCCATATCAGCCCACTGTGCCCCATCAGACCTCAGATCAGCCCACTGTGCCCCATCAGACCTCAGATCAGCCCACTGTACTAGGGTTGTCACGATACCAGAATTTTGAGTTCGATACCGATACGTACAAAAGTATCACGATACTCGATACTGAAATAAATAAAAATAAAGAACCTATTAATGCCACCCTGGCCCTTATCTGTGCGCCCCTCACCCCCCCAGACCTTGCTTTTGACCCTGCTCTGTGCACCACCCTGGCCCTTTCAATGCAGCCCCTGGCTCTTATCTGCGCCCCTTTGGCTGTGCCTACCTGGCCCCTGTCTGCACCCCTGGGATCTGACCCTTGTCTTTGTACGCCTCTTCCTGGTCTGCGCCCCTGGGCCCTTATCTGTGCCCCACTCCCTCTTTGTCTGTGCCTCTCTGGTTGTCGTCTCTGCTGCCCCCTGTGTGCGCCACCCTGGCCCTTATCTGTGCACCCCTCACCCCCCCCCCTTCCCCCCCAGGACCTTGCTTGTGACCTTGCCCCTTACCCCTTATCTGTGCGCCACTGGCCCTTTTCAGTGTAGCCCCTAGCCTTATCTTGGTCCCCCAGGCCTTGTTTGCACAGGTGTACTGTGACATCACTGTGCTTATTATCCCTGTACAGTGACATGACTGTGTTTATTATCCCTGTACAGTGACATGACTGTGTTTATTATCCCTGTACAGTGACATCACTGTGTTTATTATCCCTGTACGGTGACATCACTGTGTGTATTATCTCTGTACTGTGACATCACTGTGTGTATTATCCCAGTACTGTGCCTTTTTTTTAAAAAAAATAATGAAATTTTTGAAAAAAAAAATGGCGTGGGGTCCCCCGCTTTTTTCCTTCACCAGCCAGATACAACCAGCAGCGGCAGCCTGGCACTACCAGGGTGGGAAGGGACACGGTTATTGGCCCTTCCCAGCCTAATGGTACCAGCCTGCAGCCGCTCCAGAGCCAGACCCTCAATTTAGAAGGTCCAGTCCTGCGGGTACCCGGCTCTTCCCGGCACCCCTGGTGGCGGTGGGTGCCGAGGTAATAGATATTGGGGTTAGTGCTGGCCTGCCATACCGGCAAGCACTAAGCCCAGTATTAGTAATCAGGGCCGTCTGTAGATAGCCGTAATTACTAAAACTGTAGTATTGTAAAAAAAAATACACACACAAGTATAAAACATTTTATTGAAATAAACACTCCCCCAGACCCCTGTTTGACCATTTTATTAAAAAAAAAAAAAAAAAAAAAAAATGGTCCGACGTAGTCCTCTGCATTCACGACCCTGAAAAATAGAAAACAAACACACAAACACAGACCACTTACCTCTTCCTGCAGTGGGAGAATACACACAACGATGTCACCGTACAGGGATAATAAACACAGGGATGTCACAGTACAGGGATATTACACACAGCGATGTCACCGTACAGGGATAATAAACACAGTGATGTCACAGTACATGAATAATAAATCTCAGATCAACGTCTTGTGCCCCCATCTGACCTCAGATCAACACAATGTGCCCCCATCAGACCTCGGGTCAGCCTCTTGTGCCCCCATCAGACCTCGGGTCAGCCTCTTGTGCCCCCATCAGACCTCGGGTCAGCCTCTTGTGCCCCCATGTGCCCCCATCAGACCTCAGGTCAGTGTCTTGTGCCCCCTCAGACCTCAGATCAGCCCACCCAGCCACTTTAAAAAAAATCATACTTACCTGTTCTGGCCGCCGCTGTCCTCAAGTTCCCCGCTCCACTCTCTTGCCTGCCGGCGCTCACTATGACCTGACGCTGCGTCAGGTCATGGTGCGCGCCAGGGAAGACGGTGGAGCGCGGAACCAGTGAGGACAGCGGCGGCCAGAACAGGTAAGTATGATTTTTTTTTTTTTAAGTGGCTGGGACCTGGGTGGGCTGATCTGAGGGGGGTGCGGGGGCCCTGGCAGCGCGGCAGGCCGATATTAGAACATGGGGCAACGCATTAAAGTGATGCGCGCGCCATATTCTAAGTATCGGACGCTGTACGCAGTCAGGACAGTGCAGCGCCACCAGGAAAAGACAGAGAAGCGCCTGACCCGGAGCGGAGCTGCAGCGCAGGAGGGTAAGTATGTTTCCCCGCTCGCGGCACCTAATGTATACTAGTGAGCACTTCCATAATGGAAGCGCTCACTAGTATTCGTTTTATATAAGACGCACAGCAATTTTCCTCCTACTTTTGAGGGGAAAAAAAGGGAAAAATGCAGTATATGGAGCAGCAACATGCTAACATAGTCCACAGCACTTCACAATTCAAATGATACATGTACCATCCAAATTAGACATCACACAGTTACAAACTAATATACAATTCAAACACTAGGAGTGACAGCTTTTGAGCCTAAACCAACAGCATCACTGGCTCCACAGCCACATTTTTGTAGAAACAAATGGCCACTTGGACACAGTCCACTACTTGCAGGATAACAGGCTAAACTGGATGGACATATGTCTTTTTTCAGCCTTATAAACTAATGTTACTAATTGACGTTAACAGTGACACAGAACAAAACATCAGACGGTACACTATTCTGTGCTAAATGAAATTTCTGTAATAAAATTTTCAACTTAAAAAAAAAAGCGCAACTGGACAGATTCCACTGCAATATCGGCTGATAGCATGAAAAAATATTCCCACAAAGCCAAAACCCACACATACAGTAGCCGCCACCAGCAACACTCACTTCTGCCACCACCTTAGCTTGCCCTAGGTCTGACAGCTTTTGATTTGAAACAGTAGCGGCATCATCTGCCCCTGGGAAACAATTTAGTGTAGAAAAAAATTGTCAATTGAACAGCCTCCCCTACTATTATATATGGCAACTGTGACAAAGACCAATACATAAGGTTAGGTTATAATCAGAATCTACCACAATGTAATAGCGAGTGATGTAGAACAGGTACACTAGCCTGTGATAAATAGAATATTTTTTAATACAATTTTAAATACAAAGGGTTTTTTGGGGATTTTAAATATTGATGACATATCCTCATGTTCTGCGCGTGCACACATCATCTTCGGCTTCATCCCGGTGAGCAAAGATGTTGTTTGCACGTTCTGGACATGAGTGCGGTCTAGTGCTGTCAATCTAGAGGGAGAGGGGAGTCATTGTAGAGCACCAGTGGTGTCGCTGGAGCAGTGCTCGAACTGCATAAGGCTACCTCATGGTGCTCGAATAGTTCATTTGCATAATTTTAAACGTTTTCTCTGCAACAATACCACCACCAGACATAAGACAGGCATAAGACAGGCATCATTTTACTCAGCTTCATCAACCCTCATGCAAACACAGCTATTACTATAAAAGCGGCAGTTTAGGGGAGGAGCAAAAAGACAAAAAGGAAATATCACATCAGTTGATCGATACAGCTGTATATGAACCACTTGCAGATGACCCTAAATCCAGGATCATGAGCAAAATAAAAGGAAACGTCACCAAGGCCCTTAATGATGGTATAATAATTGATAAGGAGCTACTGTATATGAATATCTTGAGATGAGACATCCTGTCACACATGTAATATATTGTCACACCAGGGCCTCCTTTCATTGCTAATCATTGAGCATCATTCTGTGTTTTCCTCCACAGTGTCTTTCTGGATAAAATACTATCAATTCTGCTAACTATATTAAAGATTCTACCGATTTTTTGTTGACGTTACAGACGCTCAGTCTCTAATGGGGCAATTCTGGTGTCTTTTTATGTAACTGGCCTCTACATATCAATATAACATTCAAAGGGGCTACGTGCAGGGAGATTGGCATTGGAGGATTCTGATTTTTCTACAGGGTGCTGTACTTTCATATGAGAGCTATTAGAGATTGTATTAAACAAGAACAAACACTGCCACTGAACAGCAATAGGATGAAAAGCAGCACCAGCTTTTGCCAATATTTACATGAACGGTTTTGAAAGAAGTTGTACAAACGATGTTTCGCCACAACCTGCTATAATGGTGGCAATACATTGGTGATCTGTTCTCTGTACGAACTACAGACATCCCAACACTAATGGGCTTTCTGTCAGAGCTGAATAATGGGGACCCGGCCTTACAGTTCACAATATTTGTATCTGAAACTGCAATTTTTGGATGTATTAGTTCGCAAAAAAAAAGGTAATAACATCTGTACTGATTTGTATGATAAACCCACTGACAGAAACAATTTGCTGAGGTTCGATAGCTCCCATCCCAGGAATATGATCTCTTGATCACCTGAACTGTGCTATAAATTTACTAAAAATTAGGTTACACTGTGATCTACTTAAGGGCCATAAAAAACAGTGAATATGGTAGAGATGCTTTATTGAAGGGGTTATCCAACACTATAAAAATGTCCCCCATATGCCGGGCCCCGTGCTGTGCGCGGATAAAAACATCCAGTTGGAGTAACAGCCAGTGGTAGGCGGGGACGAGCTTCCCCAGCGTCACCTGCTTTGGAAAAATTAGAATCCTCCAATGTCAATCTCATCGCACGTAGCCCCTTTAAATGTGATATTGATATATAGAGGCCAGTTACATCGAAAGACACCACTGCCACCTCTCCCCATTCGAGGATGAAAACATCCGGTGTCACAGGAACTTAAGCATGGCCACTGTTTCTGGAACATTTACTGCTGTTTTCACACATGCGCTCACTCGGACATATCCCTTAGTACTAGGGCTCTGGGGAGAAAAAGTCTGGGTCAAGTCTTGGACCGATATGGAGGATGTGTGCATTCAAACATACAGTCCCTCCGGGTAAAACTCCAGAAAATGTCAGGATTCCACTGTAAGTGTGAATGGGGCTTAAAAAAGAATTGGGATATAGTGCAAGGAGCGTCCCCGAGATACGGATCTTTCAAGAGCCACCTATCATAGCCTACAAATAAACACGAGTGTCTAAAATAGACACTCGCCAAGTCAGATGTGGATCCCAAAACAACTATGAAACAAACATATTTGGCATCACCTAAGAAGGGCAACTCCTCTTGTAACTGCTGTAATTGCTAAGCTTTGGTCAAAGTCAATTCCTTTACACATCCTACAAATTGCAAGAAATATCAGATCAATCATCATTACACTTGCTAGTCAAATTTTTGTTATCTACTTATTGCAATACCCCTGAGGTTTATTATATCTGGGAGAGATCACTTGGTGAATGCAGGAAAAGGATCAACAAACACAAATCTACCATACTGAAAGTGAAAAAAACAATGTCAGTGGGCTGAGATTCCACATCATTGATTATTTTCCCATAATTTTATTTAGGAGGTGACAGGGAAAGAATTTGGAAACAGAAGGAACTCAGAAGGATCCATGAACTGGATACTTAGACCCCTATGAATAGTGAATTTGCATTAACTCCTTATATGTAATCCGATCTGTTTATTCACTTGATCTTGTAGTAGTCTTTAGAGTTAGGCCTGCATTAGATGTTGTGAGAATAGAATCTTCGCACTATGGGATAGTTTCCAGCGATCGCATCGATTCTCGCCGATTGTGATCTTTCAGCATACTAAAAAATTCTCGTTCATCAATCGCATATCCGAGAATGTAATAAGTCGGCAGCCACTTTCTTTGTAATGTATGCATTGACGAATGATCAGCGAGTTTATAGCACCATAGCAAGAAGCTGTGAGCTCAAACCATATCTAAAATTCCACTGTGTTACTGCTAGGGCTTTCCATTCAAGCTCATCTTTGAATACCAAAGAAAAACCCATTATATCCACTGATTTGATAGCTTGCATTTCCACCCCTCCACACCATCGAAGACTCTGACATCTTCTCCGACTATGTATTGACACCATCTAGCAGAAGTCCCAAATCTGCTTAATGCTCTCCTCCACCTACCTAACTTTCTATCTCATACAAGCACACTCCTACCTTCTGAACGGTGGAGGCTAGCACCCCCTGTACCTTCTGATCTGATCACTATGGCATTTCACCACTTTGTGAGAGCTCTTCTCAGTGGATCACTTAGTTGGAATGGACTCCACCCACATTAATTTGGAGTTACACACTTGTTCCTCCTGTGGGGTGGCAGTAGTCAGCTACATGCCCTACCCTTGGGCTGACCTACCTTCTTGTTATTATGGTTTTTGATGTTTTGTTGGCATGACATACACTTTTTGCCTAACTTATTTTAACTTGCTTCTATTATAGATTGGAGCTTCCCTGGTCTTGTTACTAAACTTGACCTATTTCTCTCTAAGTCTCTCTCATCTCTCACTTTCTTTTCTTTATTTTGTTTTCCTCTTCCTTTTTTCTTTTCAATGATATCGAGGGATCCTCTTAGACAGCAGTGTTGCCAGACTGACCCCAAGTCTTTTTCCCATCTCTGCAAAATGATCTAGCAGCTACTTTTCCATGTCTTTCGAAAATACATGTTTTTTTTTTTTTTTTTATGCATTTTCCTCGTGTTTCCTCACTACCACTCAACGTTCTTCCCAACCATTTATACACTAATTGCCCAGACGATAAAAAAAAAGGGATAGCAATTTGCTTCGGCAAATCAGTCCCATTAACCCATTCACGGTAGCTGGCCTGTAGGGCCGCAACTTCAGTTGTTGTAACAATCTAGGATGTCCAGGTGACCATTATCTCTTGCCCCAAACACGCAACTAATCTGCTTTTTGGCTGACCTATTTGTGTTAGTCAATTCTCATAAGGTGGGCACAGTCATTTATTGTGGTGACTGTGCTGAACCCAAACCTGGACAAAACCCCAACGTCCTCCACCCCCTTCCCTCACTAAACTTTCTGACTCCTTCAAAACACTTCTCTTACAGTTCCATTGGGTAGATGACTGGCGGAAACCCACCTCACAACGCATTTCTCGGCCTTGGCTCTTTATTCTCGAATTGACCATATCTTTTCTCCAGTTTCATTTATCCTTCAGGTACTTAATTTGCATATACACCCTACACCATGGCCGGACCATAGTCCCGTTTCCTGTTCATCTCTCCTTTCTAAATCTTCGAACTCTTTCTGGTCTTTTAATGACTGTTTTATTGATCCCCGAGGTATTCTCACTAAAATATCAGCTTAGAAGAATACTTTATAATTAACGCCCCTAACCCAATTATACTCCCAACTGCGCATCCCACCCCCAAAGCAAATATCTGATTATTTATTGGAACTTAAAGTTCCCCAGATGTCGGATTCTAACTTATTTGTTACGTTCAGAAATTATTCCAACGGCCCTTAGAAATGGCAATTAGAACTCTCAAAACTTCCAGGAAATTCAGCCTTATACTATAAAAAGTTTTCCTCTCCCCTCATCCGTTACCTAGCCAAATGCTTAAAGGGGTTGTCCGAGTTATTTTTTTTGTTCTTTATATGTTTCTAACTTGTCAGGTATAACAACTTTCCCATATACTTTGTGTTTCTAAAGCTGCTGGTTTCTCAGAGTTGACTGAGGGTCACATGACCTGTGATGTCACCTTATCTCCCTGGTCTGTGATGTTTCGTTCACAAGCCTCAGAGTTCAGATAACAGTCTGTACACGAGACGTCACTGGCCACGCCCCCTTTCTTTGCCAGGCTCCTGCTATCTGCTCTCTCCCTGGATTCCTTCAGATAAAACATTAACCCCTTCAGCCAGAACACACTGAGGGCTCAAGGCTTTACAACAAATAGTAGCTGCAGCAGTGAGAGGAGACAAATGCTGGGCAAGGAGCTGTAGAGGAATTGTACAAGAACAGGTAGGGAGAATTTCCTGTGTGTATCAGCAGTGTCATTGTACAGCTGGGACTTGTAGTCCTACACAAACAACATGCTGCTGAGTATTCCAGCAGGCAGACATGTACTCACAGCACTTATATTCACTGCCTTTGCAGAGAAGGGGGGAGGGGCTGAGATTGTTGTTATTGCATGTAAACAAAGGCCAGAAGAGAACCAGGGAAATGAGGAAATATAGATTTTTTTTTGCCTAAAACTTGCTGAACTTAGTTATATATTGCTGCCCATCAGATTTACAGTGCTATTTTTTTTTCCATAACTTGGACAACCCCCTTTAACGCAATGCGACAAGGTTCCCCTGTTCATCAGGATTCCCTTCAGGCATCACCAGTATGATTCCTTATCCCTTTTGATAAAGTCAATTACTGTCATATTTTGGTAATTAACACTGATGAAGCTCCTCAATAAAATACTGGCTACTCACCTTAACACCACTAGACCAAGTGGGCTTTGCCCCACAGTGCAAACCCCAGATAACAGATACAAGCATGAATGAGATGAGCAATGTAATACCTCGGAACATCCCTGCCATGTTGCTTTCCCTGGATATACTGTGCATACGACCGTTAATAAAATACCTTGGTCCTATCTATTTTCTGTGCAGTATTTCTGGGGATTTCACTCAGAATTTCTAACATGACTTTGGCTAAGGTGACCCTCAGGTGTTCATCCTTTATAAGGGCTTCCGCTCTGAATTATTTCCCATCCATCGGAGCACATGTCAGGGATATCCCTTATCTCCTCTACTGTTTATATTGGCACTTCAACCGCTGGCTATCTGCATTCATTAAAGGTGTCGAACTTGCCTCTATGCATCCCAAAATGTGCACTTTCGCGGATGACATTCTTATGTTAATATCGTCCCCTCACATCTCCCCACAGCTGGACAATTCCAAAAGTCAATTCAGAAAAGAGGTGTCAGGCCTCTATATAAACAATGCAAAATCTAAAGGCTTTAGCCCATAGCTCCCCAAGTCAGAAGTCTCCTGACTTCGCTCAAATTTCGTTCTCAGTGGTCATCCGAACATCTGGATTACCTGGGGGTTCAGATAACGACCTCTCATCACACACACTTCTCTTGTGCACAGCTTTACAGGCAGATAATCATGACAGCACTTAGAATCTTCAGAAGGTGACAGGCTGTCATGGTAATCAATTGGAGCCCCACAATTTCA
>ONZH01024684.1:0-19037 GCA_900303285.1 Rhinella marina
CACTGTTATGGGGGATCTGTGGAGGACACTGTTATGGGGGATCTGTGGATGACACTGTTATGGGGATCTGTGGATTGACACTGTTATGGGGGTCTGTGGATGACACTGTTATGGGGGATCTGTGGATGACACTGTTATGGGGATCTGTGGATGACACTGTTATGGGGGATCTGTGGATGACACTGTTATGGGGATCTGTGGATGACACTGTTATGGGGGATCTGTGGATGACACTGTTATGGGGGATCTGTGGATGACACTGTTATGGGGGATCTGTGGATGACACTGTTATGGGGGATCTGTGGATGACACTGTTATGGGGATCTGTGGATGACACTGTTATGGGGGATCTGTGGATGACACTGTTATGGGGGATCTGTGGATGACACTGTTACTGTTATGGGGGATCTGTGGATGACAACTGTTATGGGGGATCTGTGGATGACACTGTTTATGGGGATCTGTGGATGACAACTGTTATGGGGGATCTGTGGATGACACTGACTGTTATGGGGGATCTGTGGATGACACTGTTATGGGGGATCTGTGGATGACACTGTTTATGGGGGATCTGTGGATGACACTGTTATGGGGATCTGTGGATGACACTGTTATGGGGGATCTGTGGATGACACTGTTATGGGGGATCTGTGGATGACACTGTTTATGGGGGATCTGTGGATGACACTGTTATGGGGATCTGTGGATGACACTGTTACACTGTTATGGGGATCTGTGGATGACACTGTTATGGGGGGATCTGTGGATGACACTGTTATGGGGATCTGTGGATGACACTGTTTATGGGGATCTGTGGATGACACTGTTATGGGGGAGGATCTGTGGATGACACTGTTATGGGGATCTGTGGATGACACTGTTATGGGGGATCTGTGGATGACACTGTTATGGGGGATCTGTTGGATGACACTGTTATGGGGATCTGTGGATGGACACTGTTATGGGGGATCTGTGGATGAACACTGTTATGGGGATCTGTGGATGACACTGTTATGGGGGATCTGTGGATGACTGTTATGGGGGATCTGTGGATGACACTGTTATGGGGGATCTGTGGATGACACTGTTATGGGGGATCTGTGGATGACACTGTTATGGGGATCTGTGGATGAACACTGTTATGGGGATCTGTGGATGACACACTGTTATGGGGAATCTGTGGATGACACTGTTATGGGGATCTGTGGATGACACTGTTATGGGGGATCTGTGGATGACACTGTTATGGGGGATCTGTGGATGAACACTGTTATGGGGGATCTGTGGATGACACTGTTATGGAGGATCTGTGGATGACACTGTTATGGGGGATCTGTGGATGACACTGTTATGGGGGATCTGTGGATGACACACTGTTATGGGGGATCTGTGGATGACACTGTTTATGGGGATCTGTGGATGACACTGTTATGGGGATCTGTGGGATGACACACTGTTATGGGGGATCTGTGGATGACACACTGTTATGGGGGATCTGTGGATGACACTGTTATGGGGGATCTGTGTGGATGACACTGTTATGGGGATCTGTGGATGACACTGTTATGGGGGATCTGTGGATGACACTGTTATGGAGGATCTGTGGATGACACTGTTATGGGGGATCTGTGGATGACACTGTTATGGGGGATCTGTGGATGACACTGTTATGGGGGATCTGTGGATGACACTGTTATGGGGGATCTGTGGATGACACTGTTATGGGGGATCTGTGGATGACACTGTTATGGGGGATCTGTGGATGAACACTGTTATGGGGATCTGTGGATGACAAACTGTTATGGGGGGATCTGTGGATGACACACTGTTATGGGGGATCTGTGGATGACACTGTTATGGAGGATCTGTGGATGACACTGTTATGGGGGATCTGTGGATGACACTGTTATGGGGGATCTGTGGATGACACTGTTATGGGGGATCTGTGGATGACACTGTTATGGGGATCTGTGGATGACACTGTTATGGGGATCTGTGGATGACACATGTTGTTATGGGGGATCTGTGGATGACACTGTTATGGGGATCTGTGGATGACACTGTTATGGGGATCTGTGGATGACACTGTTATGGGGATCTGTGGATGAACACTGTTATGGGGGATCTGTGGATGACACTGTTATGGGGATCTGTGGATGACACTGTTATGGGGATCTGTGGATGACACACTGTTTATGGGGGATCTGTGGATGAACACTGTTTATGGGGATCTGTGGATGACACTGTTATGGGGATCTGTGGATGACACTGTTATGGGGGATCTGTGGATGACACTGTTATGGGGATCTGTGGATGACACTGTTGGGGGATCTGTGGATGACACTGTTATGGGGATCTGTGGATGACACTGTTATGGGGATCTGTGGATGAACACTGTTATGGGGATCTGTGGATGACACTGTTATGGGGATCTGTGGATGACACTGTTATGGGGGATCTGTGGATGACACTGTTATGGAGGATCTGTGGATGACACTGTTATGGGGATCTGTGGATGACACTGTTATGGGGATCTGTGGATGACACTGTTATGGGGGATCTGTGGATGACACTGTTATGGGGATCTGTGGATGACACTGTTATATGGGGATCTGTGGATGACACACTGTTATGGGGGATCTGTGGATGACACTGTTATGGGGGATCTGTGGATGACACTGTTATGGAGGATCTGTGGATGACACTGTTATGGGGATCTGTGGATGACACTGTTATGGGGATCTGTGGATGACACACTGTTATGGGGATCTGTGGATGACACTGTTATGGGGATCTGTGGAGGACACTGTTATGGAGGATCTGTGGATGACACTGTTATGGGGATCTGTGGATGAACACTGTTATGGGGATCTGTGGATGACACTGTTTATGGGGGATCTGTGGATGACACTGTTATGGAGGATCTGTGGATGACACTGTTATGGGGGATCTGTGGATGAACACTGTTATGGGGGGGATCTGTGGATGACACTGTTATGGGGGATCTGTGGATGACAACTGTTATGGGGATCTGTGGATGACACTGTTATGGGGATCTGTGGATGACACTGTTATGGGGGATCTGTGGATGACACTGTTATGGGGGATCTGTGTGGATGACACTGTTATGGGGGATCTGTGGATGACACTGTTATGGGGGATCTGTGGATGACACTGTTATGGGGGATCTGTGGATGACACTGTTATGGGGGATCTGTTGGATGACACTGTTATGGGGGATCTGTGGATGACACTGTTATGGGGGATCTGTGGAGGACACTGTTATGGGGATCTGTGGATGACACTGTTATGGAGGATCTGTGGATGACACTGTTATGGAGGATCTGTGGATGACACTGTTTATGGGGGATCTGTGGATGACACTGTTATGGGGGATCTGTGGATGACACACTGTTATGGAGGATCTGTGGATGACACTGTTATGGGGATCTGTGGATGTCACTGTTATGGGGGGATCTGTGGATGACACTGTTATGGGGATCTGTGGATGACACTGTTATGGGGGATCTGTGGGATGACACTGTTATGGGGGATCTGTGGATGACACTGTTATGGGGGATCTGTGATGACACTGTTATGGGGATCTGTGGATGACACTGTTATGGGGATCTGTGGATGACACTGTTATGGGGGATCTGTGGATGACAGGTTATGGGGTCTGTGATGACACTGTTATGGGGATCTGTGGATGACACTGTTATGGAGGGATCTGTGGATGACACTGTTATGGGGGATCTGTGGATGACACTGTTATGGGGGGATCTGTGGATGACACTGTTATGGGGATCTGTGGATGACACTGTTATGGGGGATCTGTGGATGACACTGTTATGGGGGATCTGTGGATGACACTGTTATGGGGATCTGTGGATGACACTGTTATGGGGATCTGTGGATGACACTGTTATGGGGGATCTGTGGATGACACTGTTATGGGGGATCTGTGGATGACACTGTTATGGGGTGGATGTTATGGGGGATCTGTGGATGACACTGTTATGGGGGATCTGTGGATGACACTGTTATGGGGATCTGTGGATGACACTGTTATGGGGATCTGTGGATGACACTGTTATGGGATCTGTGGATGACACTGTTATGGGGGATCTGTGGATGAACACTGTTATGGGGGATCTGTGGATGACACTGTTATGGGGATCTGTGGATGACACTGTTATGGGGGATCTGTGGATGACACTGTTATGGGGGATCTGTGGATGACACTGTTATGGGGATCTGTGGATGACACTGTTATGGGGGATCTGTGGAGGACACTGTTATGGGGGATCTGTGGATGACACTGTTATGGGGATCTGTGGATGACACTGTTTATGGGGGATCTGTGGATGACACTGTTATGGGGATCTGTGGATGACACTGTTATGGGGATCTGTGGATGACACTGTTATGGGGGATCTGTGGATGACACTGTTATGGGGATCTGTGGATGACACTGTTATGGGGATCTGTGGATGACACTGTTATGGGGATCTGTGGATGACACTGTTATGGGGGATCTGTGGATGACACTGTTATGGGGGATCTGTGGATGACACTGTTATGGGGATCTGTGGATGACACTGTTATGGGGATCTGTGGATGACACTGTTATGGGGGATCTGTGGATGACACTGTTTATGGGGGATCTGTGTGGATGACACTGTTATGGGGATCTGTGGATGACACTGTTATGGGGGATCTGTGGATGACACTGTTATGGGGGATCTGTGGATGACACTGTTATGGGGGATCTGTGGATGACACTGTTATGGGGGATCTGTGGATGACACTGTTATGGGGGATCTGTGGATGACACTGTTATGGGGATCTGTGGATGACACTGTTATGGGGGATCTGTGGATGACACTGTTATGGGGGATCTGTGGATGACACTGTTATGGGGATCTGTGGATGACACTGTTATGGGGATCTGTGGATGACACTGTTATGGGGGATCTGTGGATGACACTGTTATGGGGGATCTGTGGATGACACTGTTATGGGGATCTGTGGATGACACTGTTATGGGGGATCTGTGGATGACACTGTTATGGGGATCTGTGGATGAACACTGTTATGGGGGATCTGTGGATGACACTGTTATGGGGGATCTGTGGATGACACTGTTATGGGGGATCTGTGGATGACACTGTTATGGGGATCTGTGGATGGACACTGTTATGGGGGATCTGTGGATGAACACTGTTATGGGGGATCTGTGGATGACACTGTTATGGGGGATCTGTGGATGACACTGTTATGGGGGATCTGTGGATGACACTGTTATGGGGGATCTGTGGATGACACTGTTATGGGGATCTGTGGATGACACTGTTATGGGGATCTGTGGATGACACTGTTATGGGGGATCTGTGGATGAACACTGTTATGGGGATCTGTGGATGACACTGTTTATGGGGGATCTGTGGATGACACTGTTATGGGGGATCTGTGGATGACACTGTTATGGGGGATCTGTGGATGACACTGTTATGGGGGATCTGTGGATGACACTGTTATGGGGGGATCTGTGGATGACACTGTTATGGGGATCTGTGGATGACACTGTTATGGGGGATCTGTGGATGACACTGTTATGGGGATCTGTGGATGACACTGTTATGGGGATCTGTGGATGACACTGTTATGGGGATCTGTGGATGACACTGTTATGGGATCTGTGGATGACACTGTTATGGGGATCTGTGGATGACACTGTTATGGGGATCTGTGGATGACACTGTTATGGGGATCTGTGGATGACACTGTTATGGGGGATCTGTGGATGACACTGTTATGGGGGATCTGTGGATGACACACTGTTATGGGGGATCTGTGGATGACACTGTTATGGGGATCTGTGGATGACACTGTTATGGGGGATCTGTGGATGACACTGTTATGGGGGATCTGTGGATGACACTGTTATGGGGGATCTGTGGATGACACTGTTATGGGGATCTGTGGATGACACTGTTATGGGGGATCTGTGGATGACACTGTTATGGGGATCTGTGGATGACACTGTTATGGGGGATCTGTGGATGACACTGTTATGGGGGATCTGTGGATGACACTGTTATGGGGATCTGTGGATGACACTGTTATGGGGATCTGTGGATGACACTGTTATGGGGGATCTGTGGATGACACTGTTATGGGGGATCTGTGGATGACACTGTTATGGGGATCTGTGGATGACACTGTTATGGGGATCTGTGGATGACACTGTTTATGGGGGATCTGTGGATGACACTGTTATGGGGATCTGTGGATGAACACTGTTATGGGGGATCTGTGGATGACACTGTTATGGGGGATCTGTGGATGACACTGTTATGGGGATCTGTGGATGGATGACACTGTTTATGGGGGATCTGTGGATGACACTGTTATGGGGGATCTGTGGATGACACTGTTATGGGGATCTGTGGATGACACTGTTATGGGGATCTGTGGATGACACTGTTATGGGGATCTGTGGATGACACTGTTATGGGGGATCTGTGGATGACACTGTTATGGGGGGATCTGTGGATGACACTGTTATGGGGGATCTGTGGATGACACTGTTATGGGGATCTGTGGATGACACTGTTATGGGGGATCTGTGGATGACACTGTTATGGGGGATCTGTGGATGACACTGTTATGGGGATCTGTGGATGAACACTGTTATGGAGGATCTGTGGATGACACTGTTATGGGGGATCTGTGGATGACACTGTTATGGGGGATCTGTGGATGACACTGTTATGGGGATCTGTGGATGACACTGTTATGGGGGATCTGTGGATGACACTGTTATGGGGGATCTGTGGATGACACTGTTATGGGGGATCTGTGGATGACACTGTTATGGGGATCTGTGGATGACACTGTTATGGGGGATCTGTGGATGACACTGTTATGGGGATCTGTGGATGACACTGTTATGGGGATCTGTGGATGGACACTGTTATGGGGGATCTGTGGATGACACTGTTATGGGGGATCTGTGGATGACACTGTTATGGGGGATCTGTGGATGACACTGTTATGGGGGATCTGTGGGATGACACACTGTTATGGGGGATCTGTGGATGACACTGTTATGGGGGATCTGTGGATGATGACACTGTTATGGGGGATCTGTGGATGACACTGTTATGGGGATCTGTGGATGACACTGTTATGGGGGATCTGTGGATGACACTGTTATGGGGGATCTGTGGATGAACACTGTTATGGGGGATCTGTGGATGACACTGTTATGGGGGATCTGTGGATGACACTGTTATGGGGATCTGTGGATGACACTGTTATGGGGATCTGTGGATGACACTGTTATGGGGGATCTGTGGATGACACTGTTATGGGGGATCTGTGGATGACACTGTTATGGGGGATCTGTGGATGACACTGTTATGGGGGATCTGTGGATGACACTGTTATGGGGGATCTGTGGATGACACTGTTATGGGGATCTGTGGATGACACTGTTATGGGGGATCTGTGGATGACACTGTTATGGGGGATCTGTGGATGAACACTGTTATGGGGGATCTGTGGATTGACACTGTTATGGGGATCTGTGGATGACACACTGTTATGGGGGATCTGTGGATGACACTGTTATGGGGATCTGTGGATGACACTGTTTATGGGGGATCTGTGGATGACACTGTTATGGGGATCTGTGGATGACACTGTTATGGGGGATCTGTGGATGACACTGTTATGGGGGATCTGTGGATGACACTGTTATGGGGGATCTGTGGATGACACTGTTATGGGGATCTGTGGATGACACTGTTATGGGGGATCTGTGGATGACACTGTTTATGGGGGATCTGTGGATGACACTGTTATGGGGATCTGTGGATGACACTGTTATGGGGGGATCTGTGGATGACACTGTTATGGGGATCTGTGGATGACACTGTTATGGGGATCTGTGGATGACACTGTTATGGGGGATCTGTGGATGACACTGTTATGGGGATCTGTGGATGACACTGTTATGGGGATCTGTGGATGACACACTGTTTATGGGGGATCTGTGGATGACACTGTTATGGGGGATCTGTGGGATGACACTGTTATGGGGGATCTGTGGATGACACTGTTATGGGGGATCTGTGGATGACACTGTTATGGGGGATCTGTGGATGACACTGTTATGGGGATCTGTGGATGACACTGTTATGGGGGATCTGTGGATGACACTGTTATGGGGATCTGTGGATGACACTGTTATGGGGATCTGTGGATGACACACTGTTATGGGGATCTGTGGATGACACTGTTATGGGGATCTGTGGATGACACTGTTATGGGGGATCTGTGGATGACACTGTTATGGGGGGATCTGTGGATGACACACTGTTATGGGGATCTGTGGATGACACTGTTATCTGTGACACTGTTATGGGGGATCTGCTGTTATGGGGGATCTGCCACTGTTATGGAAGGACACTCTGTGGGGATATGACACTGTTATGGAGACTTTATGGGTCGTGGAGGACACTGTTATGGGGATCTGTGGATGACACTGTTATGGGGATCTGTGGAGGACACTGTTATGGATGAAATCTTATGTTACATGTCTGTTATGTAGTTCTATTGTCTTGTTCTGCTCTTCTTTCGGATAGTTCAGTTTCCAGTAAATTGCAGAATGTGTAATAATCGGGAAATATTGATTGTAGATAAGAGCAGAGGACGGCGGATTTAATGGATGCACTCATGTTCTTCACCAGGACTTGTTAAGTGCGTCTCTGAGCAGGAATTATAGATGGAGAACCCTCTTGGGTGGAGTTTCCCTCTAATTACGGATACATTGTTACCATCCTGGAGATCAGATTGTTTAAAGTTTGTAACAAATGAAGCAATAAAATAATGGGCAGGACTGATGTGCTCACCACTCACTGCTTTGATTTTCTGATTGAAGAATTTATTTCTCTACATAATTATGATGGCGGCCATCTTTTTCAAGCTGCTCTTAACAGCATTCAGGGATTTGCTGCACAGCAGCCACATGTACCATAAAAACCTGTAGACTGGACAGAAGTCATTGAGGGAAAGTGTTGTGGGCATGCTCTGTGACCTGTGCAGGGAGGGGGAGGAGATAAGCTGTGGTATCATCTATTCTCTGTGATGGATCCTGTTTTATCTGTCTCCAGCTTTATCACAGAGGTGAAACCTGTCTTTGTAATCCCACCCCTGAAGATAGTAAGATGACTGCAGACCCCACACCTGAAGATAGATGACTGCAGACCTCACCCCTGAAGATAATACAAAAAACCCACCCCTGAAGATAGTATGATGACTGCAGACCCCACCCTTGAAGATAATAAGATGACTAAAGATCCTGCCCTTAAAGATAATAAGATGACTGCAGACTCTGCCCACTGATGATAATGAGATTACTGCTGGCCCTGCCCTCTGATGATAATGAGATGATTGCTGCCCCTGCCCTGTCATGATAATGAAATGACTGCTCCCCCTGCCCCAGAAAATAAAAAGATGACAGCTGGCCCCACTCTCTGATAATAATGAGATGACAGCTGTCCCCACTATCTGATTATAATGAGATGACATATTGCCCAGCCCTCTAATGATAATGACATCACTGCTGACCCTGCCCTCTGATGATAATAAGATTACTGTTGACCCTGCCCTCAGAGATTCAAAATTTATATAGATCCAGAATCAGACCCCTGAAAATGTAGACCCTTGATCACACCCCTGAAATAGTATAGACCCCAGATCAGACCCCTGAAATAGTATAGACCCCAGATCAGACCCCTGAAATAATATACACCCCAGATCAGACCCATAACATAATATACACCCCAGATCAGACCCCTGAAATAATATACACTCCAGAACAGACCCCTGAAATAGTATAGACCCCAGATGAGACCCCTGAAATAGTATAGACCCCAGATGAGACCCCTGAAATAGTATATACCGCAGATCACACTCCTGAAATAGTATAGACCCCAGATCACACCCCTGAAATAGTATAGACCCCAGATCACACCCCTGAAATAGTATAGACACCAGATCAGACCCCTGAAATAGTATAGACCCCAGATCAGACCCCTGAAATAGTATAGACTCCAGATCACACCCCTGCAATAGTATAGACCCCAGATCACACCCCTGAAATAGTATAGACCCCAGATCAGACCCCTGAAATAGTATAGACCCCAGATCACACTCCTGAAATAGTATAGACCCCAGATCACACCCCTGAAATAGTATAAGCCCCAGCTCAGACCCCTGAAATAGTATAGACTCCAGATCAGACCCCTGAAATAGTATAGACCCCAGATCACACTCCTGAAATAGTATAGACTCCAGATCAGACCCCTGAAATAGCATAGACTCCAGATCAGACCCCTGAAATAGTATAGACCCCAGATCACACTCCTGAAATAGTATAGACACCAGATCAGACCCCTGAGATAGTAGAGACCCCAGATCACACTCCTGAAATAGTATAGACACCAGATCAGACCCCTGAAATAGTATAGACCCCAGAGCACACTACTGAAATAGTATAGACCCCAGATCACACCCCTGAAATAGTATAGACCCCAGATCACACCCCTGAAATAGTATAGACCCCAGATCACACTCCTGAAATAGTATAGACTCCAGATCAGACCCCTGAAATAGTATAGACCCCAGATCAGACCCCTGAAATAGTATAGACTCCAGATCAGACCCCTGAAATAGTATAGACTCCAGATCAGACCCCTGAAATAGTATAGACCCCATATCAGACCCCTGAAATAGCATAGACTCCAGATCAGACCCCTGCAATAGTATAGACCCCAGATCACACCCCTGAAATAGTATATACCCCAGATCAGACCCCTGAAATAGTATAGACCCCAGATCACACTCCTGAAATAGTATAGACCCCAGATCACACTCCTGAAATAGTATAGACCCCAGATCACACCCCTGAAATAGTATAGATCCCAGAACAGACCCCTGAAATAGTATAGACCCCAGATCACACTCCTGAAATAGTATAGACCCCATATCAGACCCCTGAAATAGCATAGACTCCAGATCAGACCCCTGAAATAGTATAGACCCCAGATCAGACCCCTGAAATAGTATATACCCCAGATCAGACCCCTGAAATAGTATAGACCCCAGATCACACTCCTGAAATAGTATAGACCCCAGATCACACTCCTGAAATAGTATAGACCCCAGATCACACCCCTGAAATAGTATAGATCCCAGAACAGACCCCTGAAATAGTATAGACCCCAGATCACACTCCTGAAATAGTATAGACCCCATATCAGACCCCTGAAATAGCATAGACTCCAGATCAGACCCCTGAAATAGTATAGACCCCAGATCAGACCCCTGAAATAGTATAGACCCCAGATCAGATCCCAGAGCTTTAGGAGCCCCAGGATGCATAGTGTTTTGCTGACTGATAGGGGTCCCTATGTATACTCCTAGTCTAGTCTAGCCTAAAAAAACATATATACAGTAGACCTCAAGGCAAAGTTTGTTAAAGCATTAAAAATAAGAAAATGAAGAATCCTTAGTGACAAAAACAATGATAAAAAAAAGTATAATTTTCTATTCCTGAAGTTTATTCGCATTTGTAGCTATGGCAACTACAACATACAGATATCACGGTAACCGTAACAACCTGCACACATATAAAGTTCAGTCAAAGGAATAAAGAAAAGATGACAAATATGATGTCGTCTTGAATTCATATGAGAAAATAGATCTTCCCTGAACATGGAGCTGGAACGATGGAGGGGGCAAAAAATCAGTCTGGTCCAACTATGTACAAGTAAAAATTGGTAAAAACTATTGAAACCATCATGACCTGCAACCCCTGAATACAAGAAGCCCATATCTGCAGTTATTCTCATACAGTTATAACAGGGTAAGAATATCCTTAATCTCACTGTATTGTGAGCATGCTCCGATGTAACCTCTTGATGCTGTGCCGCCCTCTACTCTTGTCCAGATGCAAATGGAGGGTTGTGCAGGGACAGCTATGCTCCAGTGATGAGAATGATCTCCAGGACATTCTCATTCTTCTGTCTCATAGATTTGCTGATTGTACCGAGAGATGTTGTCTTCTTGGGTAACTTATCTAATTGGCTTAGATTTGGATTCCTTCATGTTTTGAGTTCTTCCAGAGGTGCAGAGAGGTGGTAGAGGAATTGTGCTCTATGGGTGGTGGTTTATACATGAAAAACATGCAAGATACAATCCATTCACCAGGAATCCTTCAGTAGATCCTTTAAAGAGGACAAGTTTCGGTTATGAGTTTGTGTGATGGTCTCAAACCTGTCGTTGACATTGAGGGTTGGTCAACGTTCCTCCATGGACACTTAACCTCTTGGTCATAGGGTATCCATATGATTTATCCTTATGCTTCCTCAGTACCTCCAGTGTTTGGTACCATGGACTCTCATTGGTGGTGAGGTCTCTACAGGGTCTCATGAATCTAAAGTTCTGGTAGGATTTGCTGATCAGCCAGTGACGGGAGAAAGTTGCAACATGTGATATTTTCCCCCAAGTGTCTCCTGAATAAGACGTGGGGCCTTTTATCAGCTCATCAAACTGTGGGATTGCTCTTCTTCTCCTGGACGTGAAACCTTTCTGCAGAAGCTTTGATGTTGAGAACGAGAAGAGGAATCAATGCAAAAACAGGTTTCTACAGATCTAAAAATACCAGAAGTAAATCTCACCCTGTCAACAGGAGACGAGGAGGCAGCAGTCTAGCTTATTTATCAGAACCGCAGTCAAGAAAGGGATATACTGCACGAGCACCGAAAACAGGCCCCAGTGCACATGGAGCAGGGGCCCACAGGTCCTTCCTCCTAGGACTTACTGTATATGGAATAGATAGCGCACATAAATGGAGTAGAGATGAGGGAGATGCTGCACATTCTGTCAGTAGACATCCCACTGGCCTCACACAGAGGAGATATCTTCATACACACTGTATATAGACTTCTCCTGCAGAAGAAGATGTCTTGTGTGATACATGTTGAGTAGAGGATCCACTGCACATTCATGAAGTAAAGACCCCAGTGGACCTGCACTGAGTAGACATGATGCTGGACATATTGTACAGGGTGCGCCATTTCTATGGATACACCTAAATAAAATGGGAATGGTTGGTGATAATAACTTCCTGTTTGTGGCACATTAGTATATGGGAGGGGGGAAAACTTTTCAAGATGGGTGGTGACCATGGCGGCCATTTTGAAGTCGGCCATTTTGAATCCAACTTTAGTTTTTTTTCAATGGGAAGAGGGTCATGTGACACATCAAACTTATTGAGAATTTCACAAGAAAAACAGTGGTGTGCTTGGTTTTAACGTAACTTTATTCTTTCATGAGTTATTTACAAGTTTCTGACCACTTATAAAATGTGTTCAAAGTGCTGCCCATTGTGTTGGATTGTCAATGCAACCCTCTTCTACCACTCTTCACACACTGATAGCAACACCATAGCAGAAGAAATGCTAGCACAGGCTTCCAGTATCTGCACGTCTCGTATCTTCACAGCATAGACAATTGCCTTCAGATGACCCCAACGATAAAAGTCTAAGGGGGTCAGATCGGAGACCTTGGGGTCCATTCAACTGGCCCATGACAACTAATCCACAACTGTCCATCTAGGAATGCTAGAGCAAGATGATGCACCACCACATTATGGGTGTCAGGTCCGAGCATTCCGACATGAACAGTGTCCTGGAAAGTGGATTGGTTGTCGTGGGCCAGTTGAATGGCCCCCAAGGTCTCCCGATCTGACCCCCTTAGACTTTTATCTTTGGGGTCATCTGAAGGCAATTGTCTATGCTGTGAAGATACGAGACGTGCAGATACTGGAAGCCTGTGCTAGCATTTCTTCTGTGGTGTTGCTATCAGTGTGTGAAGAGTGGGAGAAGAGGGTTGCATTGACAATCCAACACAATGGGCAGCACTTTGAACACATTTTATAAGTGGTCAGAAACTTGTAAATAACTCATGAAAGAATAAAGTTACGTTAAAACCAAGCACACCATTGTTTTTCTTGTGAAATTCTCAATAAGTTTGATGTGTCACATGACCCTCTTCCCATTGAAAAAACTAAAGTTGGATTCAAAATGGCCGACTTCAAAATGGCCACCATTCCATATACTAATGTGCCACAAGCAGGGAGTTAATATCACCATCCATTCCCATTTTATTTAGGTGTATCCATAGAAATGGCCCACCCTGTAGAATGTATAGAAGCTCAAACATTGAGTAGATATCTCAATTTGATGCATGTAGATATTTTGTTGCCCGTATACTAAGGGATGTTCTCAGGTAATTCTCAGTCCTTATACCGAGATGTCTTGTTGACCGCATGTTCAGAAGATGTCTTTACTGGTCATAAGGGGTTGGTTTCCAAACCACTCCTGGATCTGAATATTTTGTAATTGCATGTAAAAATTTAGTACAGGGACTGAGTTATTCACTGAAACCTATCTGTATAGCGCCACCTGCTGTTTTCTCTTTTTCTAATTTCTCTGTTCTGCTCACTGAGATGGAAGCACATGCTCAGTTCCATCCAGCAACTGCCACCAGCTGCAGCAGAAAGGACACATCCCCTGATAAAGTGCACGGCCCCTGAGCTGCCTGCTTGGAAAAAATCTAGCAGAGCAATTAGAGCAATGAATGGGGAGATCTCTGGATCCATGTGAGGTACAGGGATGGTTTAACGTTTTTTAAGAAACATATTGTCATGTACTAATTGAAAAGGCCAATTGAAAGTATGTTTTTCAGCCAAAAATGAGTAAAATGCAATCATAAACAGAAATTGTCTCCAAAGGTGTACATAGTAAATATCTAACCGGCCATATATGAAGTGGAGGCAATCTTGACCACATATTAAGTAGATGACTTTGTTGCCATACAATGAATATATTTCAGAGTGGCCATACATCATACAGATGCCCTACTGGCCATACACTGAGTAGATGCCTTCTTGGCCATAGATTGAGTAGATGCCTTCTTCTCCATACACTGAGTAGATGCCTTCTTGGCCATACACCGAGTAGATGCCTTCTTGGCCATACACCGAGTACATGCCTTCTTGGCCATACACTGAGTGGATGCCTTCTTGGCCATACACCGAGTACATGCCTTCTTGGCCATACACCGAGTACATGCCTTCTTGGCCATACACCGAGTACATGCCTTCTTGGCCATACACTGAGTACATGCCTTCTTGGCCATACACCGAGTACATGCCTTCTTGGCCATACACTGAGTGGATGCCTTCTTGGTCATACACCGAGTAGATGCCTTCTTGGCCAGACACCGAGTAGATGCCTTTTTAGCCATATATTGAGTAGATCTCAATGCTAATTAATTGTGACAGGTTCCCCATACATGTTTTCATAGAGATTTCCTCCTTTTCTAGTTTATTAAGATAATAAAACAATGTATAATGGTGTCTCAGATTCGCGAGATGTCCGGCAGACGATCTGTTCTCACTCGTACAGGTGTTCAATTAACACTTCTCTAGTTCCCAATCTCTCCGCACCCTTCCCTAACTGGCACTTGACACCCAGAGGAATTTTATTTGTCAATAACATTACCAGTTTCCAATCAACACGTTCCTTCACCGTGCTCCTGCTTCACCAGTACCTGGTGGCTAACTCATTGTTCATGGGGATTGACCTAAAGGAGGTCCTGGAGTACATGAAATGGCCACAAGGGGGCGATAAAGAAGCTGAAGTGACATTGCACAGTCCCTGCAGCCCTGGTGGTCTGGGGGCTGAGGTTGTCCATGGTGGCGGACTTTCTCCCTTTCAGTGAGGATTTTTGCTGTGCTCTGTTTTCCTGCTCTTGATGACGCTGCAGATTCTCTTTTGCACTTGAGTGATGTTCGGACGATGAAATTCAAGCCTCATCTAAAACCGAATGCTGAAGTTATCAAAAATTCACAGGCGGCAGAAAAATAATAAAAACAAGAACAAATCGGAAACACCAAGTTCTTCCTATAAATTCTGGAAAGTGAGAAAAATGGCAAAGAGATGCTTCATCTAATGTGTGTCAGACATGAGGCTACGTGTAGTGCACCGAAAATAGCAGCCAATTGGTCTGCCCAAACTATTAAATCACAGCGGCAACCATTCATCACAAAGAACTGGTGCCCCATGTTCACCAGTCATAAGACCAGACTGTATATACAGGAGATACCCAGGTTATACCAGCATGCTTCATATCACTATATACAAGAAGATGTATAACTTATACCAGCTGTACATATATAATTATATACAGGAGATACCCAGGTTATACCAGCATGCTCCATATCACTATATACCAAGAAGATGGTATAACTATACCAGCTGTACATATATAATTATATACAGGAGATACCGCAGCGTTATACCAGCATGCGTCCATATCACTATATACAGGAGATGTATAACTTATACCAGCTGTACATATATAATTATATACAGGAGATACCCAGGTTATACCAGCATGCTCCATATCACTATATACAGAAGATGTATAACTTATACCAGCTGTACATATATAATTATATACAGGAGATACCCCAGGTTATATCCAGCATGCTCCATATCACTATATACAAGAAGATGTATAACTTATACCAGCTGTACATATATAATTATATACAGGAGATACCCAGGTTATACCAGCATGCTCCATATCACTATATACAAGAAGATGTATAACTTATACCAGCTGTACATATATAATTATATACAGGAGATACCCAGGTTATACCAGCATGCTCCATATCACTATATACAAGAAGATGTATAACTTATACCAGCTGTACATATATAATTATATACAGGGAGATACCCAGGTTATACCAGCATGCTCCATATCACTATATACAAGAAGATGTATAACTTATACCAGCTGTACATATATAATTATATACAGGAGATACCCAGGTTATACCAGCATGCTCCATATCACTATATACAGAAGATGTATAACTTATACCAGCCTGTACATATATAATTATATACAGGAGATACCCAGGTTATACCAGCATGCTCCATATCACTATATACAGAAGATGTATAACTTATACCAGCTGTACATATATAATTATATACAGGAGATACCCAGGTTATACCAGCATGGTCCATATCACTATATACAGAAGATGTATAACTTATACAGCTGTACATATATAATTATATACAGGAGATACCCAGGTTATACCAGCATGCTCCATATCACTATATACAGAAGATGTATAACTTATACCAGCTGTACATATATAATTATATACAGGAGATACCCAGGTTATACCAGCATGCTCCATATCACTATATACAGAAGATGTATAACTTATACCAGCTGTACATATATAATTATATACAGGAGAGATACCCAGGTTATACCAGCATGCTCCATATCACTATATACAAGAAGATGTATAACTTATACCAGCTGTACATATATAATTATATACAGGAGATACCCAGGTTATACCAGCATGCTCCATATCACTATATACAAGAAGATGTATAACTTATACCAGCTGTACATATATAATTATATACAGGAGATACCCAGGTTTATACCAGCATGCCATATCTACATATAATCCCAGGTTATAGCATGCCATATCACTATATACAAGAAGATGTATAACTTTATACCAGTGTACATATATAATTATATACAGGAGATACCCAGGTTATACCAGCATGCTCCATATCACTATATACAGAAGATGTATAACTTATACCAGCTGTACATATATAATTATATACAGGAGATACCCAGGTTATACCAGCATGCTCCATATCACTATATACAAGAAGATGTATAACTTATACCAGCTGTACATATATAATTATATACAGGAGATACCCAGGTTATACCAGCATGCTCCATATCACTATATACAAGAAGATGTATAACTTATACCAGCTGTACATATATAATTATATACAGGAGATACCCAGGTTATACCAGCATGCTCCATATCACTATATACAGAAGATGTATAACTTATACCAGCTGTACATATATAATTATATACAGGAGATACCCAGGTTATACCAGCATGGTCCATATCACTATATACAAGAAGATGTATAACTTATACCAGCTGTACATATATAATTATATACAGGAGATACCCAGGTATACCAGCATGCTCCATATCACTATATACAGAAGATGTATAAACTTATACCAGCTGTACATATATAATTATAATACAGGAGATACCCAGGTTATACCAGCATGCTCCATATCACTATATACAAGAAGATGTATAACTTATACCAGCTGTACATATATAATTATATAAGGAGATACCCAGGTTATACCAGCATGCTCATATCACTATATACAAGATGTATAACTTATACCAGCTGTACATATATAATTATATACAGGAGATACCCAGGTTATACCAGCATGCTCCATATCACTATATACAAGAAGATGTATAACTTATACCAGCTGTACATATATATTATATACAGGAGATACCCAGGTTATACCAGCATGGTCCATATCACTATATACAAGAAGATGTATAACTTATACCAGCTGTACATATATAATTATATACAGGAGATACCCCAGGTTATACCAGCATGCTCCATATCACTATATACAAGAAGATGTATAACTTATACCAGCTGTACATATATAATTATATACAGGGAGATACCCAGGTGATACCAGCATGGTCCATATCACTATATACAAGAAGATGTATAACTTATACCAGCTGTACATATATAATTATATACAGGAGATACCCAGGTTATACCAGCATGGTCCATATCACTATATACAAGAAGATGTATAACTTATACCAGCTGTACATATATAATTATATACAGGAGATACCCAGGTTATACCAGCATGGTCCATATCACTATATACAGAGAATGTATAATTATACCAGCTGTACATATAAATTATATACAGGAGATACCCAGGTTATACCAGCATGTTCCATATCACTATATACA
>ONZH01024685.1:0-18889 GCA_900303285.1 Rhinella marina
CCCTGACACAGCAATGGCGGTGACCGAGTGACCAACTTAGACTGAGGTAGCAGGTGAAGCACATAAAAATTTACCCTGACACAGCATAGCGGTGAACCCAGAGTGCCCAAGTTAAAATGAGGTAGCAGGTGAACCACATAAAATTTTACCTTGACACAGCATGGCAGTGAACCCAGAGTGACCAAGTTAGACTGAGGTAGCAGGTGAACCACATAAAATTTTACCCTGACACAGCATGGTGGTGAACCCAGAGTGACCAAGTTAGACTGAGGTAGCAGGTGAAGCACATAAAATTTTACCCTGACACAGCATGGCGGTGACAACAGAGTGACCAAGTGAGACTGAGGTAGCAGGTGAACCACCCAAAAATTTACCCTGACACAGTATGGCGGTGAACCCATAGTGACCAAGTTAGACTGAGGTAGCAGGTGAACCACATAAACTTTTACCCTGACACAGCATGGCAGTGACAACAGAGTGACCAAGTTAGACTGAGGTAGCAGGTGAACCACATAAAATTTTACCCTGACACAGCATGGCGGTGACAACAGAGTGACCAAGTGAGACTGAGGTAGCAGGTGAAGCACATAAAATTTTACCCTGACACAGCATGGCAGTGAACCCAGAGTGACCAAGTTAGACTGAGCTAGCAGGTGAACAACCCAAAAATTTACCCTGACACAGCATGGCGGTGAACCCAGAGTGACCAAGTTAGACTGAGGTAGCAGGTAAACCACATCAAATTTTACACCGACACAGCATGGCGGTGAACCCAGAGTGACCAACTTAGACTGAGGTAGCAGGTGAAGCACATAAAATTTTACCCTGTCACAGCATGGCGGTGAACCCAGAGTGACCAAGTTAGACTGAGGTAGCAGGTGAACCAACCAAAATTTTACCCTGACACAGCATGACGGTACAACAGAGTGACCAAATGAGACTGAGGTAGCAGGTGAACCACATAAAATTTTACCCTGACACAGCATGGCGGTGACAGAGTGACCAAGTTAGACTGAGGTAGCAGGGGAACCACCCAAAAATGTAGCCTAACACAGCATGGCAGTTACACCACTAATGCCTTGGTCAGACTGAGATTGCAGTCAAATGGCTGTAGGTGAGCCTCCCAAAAAATTGTTTTTGAGCGTACCCCAACAGAAGTAACATAGAGCCACAGAGACAGAGGCAACTTTGTATTGTCTGGGATGCAGGTAATCTGGTTTTTACTATACCAGTAATCTGCTACATTGTTGTTTCCCAGACGATACTTAAACTAAGGCACGTTTGTTGTGCTGGGGAATAAGGATATCAGACTAAGGCCTCTTTCACACTAGCGTTATCACGGATCCGGCACCTAAAGGGTGCCAACGGATCCGTGCTAACACTGATACATGTGTGGAGCCGGAGAAGCGCTCCGGCCCCACACATGTTAACACAGACACACAGACATACAGACATACAGACATACATACACACATACATACTCACATACTCCAGGGACGCCGGCAGAGCGTCTTCACGCGCCTCCTGCGCGCAGTGATGACGATTCCCCACAGCGCCCTCTGCTGGGCGCAGTGGGAAAACGTCATAGCTGCGCGCAGGAGGCGCGTGAAGACATGCTGCCGGCGTCCCTGGAGTATGTGAGTATGTATGTGTGTATGTATGTATGTATGTATGTCTGTATGTATGTCTGTATGTATGTATCTATGTATGTAGCCGGATCCGGAATGACCCCCCCATTGGAAATCAATGGAGGACAGATCCGGATTACTGGTGTGTCCACACCAAACGGATCCGTCCCCATTGACTTGTATTGGGGGTCATTCCGGATCCGTCTTGGTGCGGATGCCTGGACCGGAGAGCAAACCGCAGCATGCTGCGGTTTGTTCTCCGGTCTGAAGACGGAACGGAATGCTTTCAGGAGCATTCCGTTGTCTTCAGTTCAGTTTTGTCCCCATTGGCAATGAATGGGGACAAAACTGAAGCGTTTTCTTCCGGTATTGAGCCCCTATAACGGAACTCAATACCGGAATTTAAAAACGCTAGTGTGAAAGTAGCCTAAAAAGGGATTCTGTTACTTGTGATAGTATTGTTCCCAAGCCATTTTTCAATCTTGTGCCCTTATTTCAGCACACTTGTTTGTGCACCTGTATTTTGGGTACATGATTGGCTTATATTGTTTTTGCGCCAATATGACGTACTGAGGGTGTTTCTACTTACTCTGTTATTTTAGAATGATCCAGAATAAAATATATTTTTTGTTTTGATTTTAGCGCCCATATTTTCACTGTGACACATTTGTAATTAATGGACGCCTACTTGTAACAAATTATACGTCAATTGGTGTCTGTAGTTGACCCTCCTTAAAAAATTTTTTTGAGTGTCTGTAGTTGACCCTCCTAAAAATAGTTTTTGAGTTTCTGTAGTTGACCCTCCTAAAAAATTGATTGGAGAGAGGGCCTGTAGGTGGCCCTCCGTAAACATTGTTTGAAAAGAGAGCCAGTTGGCCCTCTGAAAAATTGCCTGTTGGCTCAGCGTTTGTGTAAGAAGAGAAGGAGGAGGAGGAGAGGATACATGAAGAATCTTCATGTTGAGCTGCTTTCCCCCGGTGGAGATTTGAATTCCGGTGAAATCCAGTCTTTATTCATTTTAATAAGCGTCAGCCTGTCAGCGCTGTCAGTTGACAGGCGTGTACGCTTATCAGTGATGATACCACCAGCTGCACTGAAGATCCACTCTGACAACACGCTAGCGGCAGGACAGGCCAGCACCTCCAAGGCGTACAGCGCCAGTTCGGGCCACGTGTCCAGCTTTGCAACCCAGTAATTGTATGGAGCAGAGTAATCACACAGGACGTTGGTATGGTCAGCTAGGTACTCCCTCACCATCTTTATGAACAGCTCCCCCCTACTCTGCCTAGACTGGGGATGGGTGACAGTGTCTTGCTGGGGTAAAATAAAACTGGCAAGGCCTTGGAGAGTGTTCCTCTGCCAGTGCTTGACAAGCTGCCTCTCCCCCGCTAGTTGGCCCACAGAACTACGTCCTCTGCAGCTAGCGGTGTCAGATGGAAAGGATAGTTTCATCTTGTGCTCCAGGGCCTGTTGATATTGATTCACTCTCATACTCCTTTCCTCTACAGGAATGATAGTAGAAAAGTTCTGCTTGTACCGGGGGTCCAGGAGGGTGAACACCCAGTAATCGGTGTTGGCAAATGCTTCTAACGCGAGGGTCACGGGAAAGGCAGCCTAACATGAAGTCAGCCATGTGCGCAAGAGTCCCATCACACAAGAATTCCATCTCCTCAATAGGCTGACTCTCCATTTCCTCCTCCTCCAACTCCTCCTCTTCAGCCCAAATAATAAGGAATGAGCATTGGTACCCTCTTTAGTCTCGCCAACATTCTCCTCTTCTTCCTCCTCATCCTCCCCCTCCTCCAATACGCGCTGAGAAACAGACCTGAGGGTGCTCTGGCTATCAAGCAACATATCTTCTTGCCCCATCTCCTGTGACAAGCGCAAAGCCTCTGACTTCATGCTGAGCAGTGAGTTTTTCAGCAGAGAAAGCAGCGGAATGGTGACGCTGATAATGGCGGCATCGCCGCTGACCATCTGTGTTGACTCCTCAAAGTTGCTTAACACCTGACAGATATCAGACATCCACCTCCACTCCTCATTGTAGACTTGAGGAAGCTGACTAACCTGACTGCCAGTTCTCGTGGAAGTTGTCATCTGGCAGTCTACAATGCCTCTGCGGTGCTGGAAACCCCTGGCTAACATGTGTAATGCGGAATTCCATCGCGTGGGCACGTCGCACAACAGTCGGTGAGCTGGCAGTTGTAAGCGCCATCGCACTGCCCTGAGAGTGGCAGCATCTGTGGTTGACTTGCGGAAATGCGCACAGATGCGTCGCACCTTGGTGAGCAAATCATACAAATTTGGGTAGGTCTTGAGGAACCGCTGAATCACAAGATAGAACTCGTGGGCCTTGCATGGCACATGTGTGAGTCTGCCGAGTTGCAGAGCCGCCACCAGGTTACGCCCGTTGTCACACACAACCATGCCTGGTTTGAGGTTCAGCGGCGGCAGCTCTTGGGCGGTGTGCCTCTTGTCACCTAAGCTCAGCAGTTTCAGCACCGCCTGTTGGCGCTTACCCACGGCAGTGCTGATGCACCTAGAGCTACCGACTGAAGGCGCCGTGCTCACAGATGGTAATTGAGAGGAGGAGGGGTTGGAGGAAGAATCATAATAAGTCTGAGAAATCGTGTCCGAGGTAGGCCCCGCAATCCTCGGTGTGGGCAGCATATGAGCGGCCCCAGGGTCAGACTCGGTCCCAGCCTCCACCAAGTTAACCCAATGTGCCGTCAGGGAGATATAGTGTCCCTGCCCGCCAGCACTTGTGCACGTGTCCGTGGTTAGGTGGACCTTCTCAGTAACCGTGTTGTTCTGGGTCACGGATTATGTTGTCTGATACGTGCTGGTGTAGGGCTGGGATGGCACATCGGGAAAAATAGTGACGGCTGGGTACCAAGTACCGAGGGACAGCCACCGCCATCAGGTTGCGGAAAGCCTCAGTCTCTACCAGTCTATAGCGCAGCATCTCCAGGCTCAGCAGTTTGGAAATGTGGACGTTTAGGGCTTGTGCATGTGGGTGGCTGGAATTGTATTTGCGCTTGCGCTCCAATGTCTGATACAAAGACAGCTGAACGCTGCGCTGGGACACATTGGTGGAGGGTGTAGAGGATCTTGGAGGTGAAGGGGTGGTTGTAGGGCGGGAGGCGCTCGTGCCGGGGTCCTGGGCGGGGGGTTGACTCGCAGAGCCAGCATGTGACACAGGGGAAGGAGCAATGTTGTGACCCGCAGGAGGGGAACGGCCTTGGTTCCATTGAGTCGTGTGTTCAGCACTCATATGCCTGCGCATATGCCTGGCTCCCCTGCTGATCCTGGTGTGGCATAGGTTGCACACCACAGTCTGTAGGACATCCTCACTTTCTTTAAAGAACCAGTTGCTGATCTACTTGCTCTGCCCTGCTTCTCCCCCAGGCCACCCCACTGCCTCCTCCAACCTGTTCTGGTGCTGCACTTGCCTCCCCCTCAGAAGCACTGTCTTGACTAGGCTTACCAACCCAGTTCGGGTCAGTCACCTTATCATCCACCAGCTCTTCCTCTGATTCCTCACTCTTCTCCCTCCTCGGACTTACTGCCCTGACAACAACGTCACTGTCTGACAACCGTGTCTCATCATCATCATCATCCAACACCTCTTGACACACTACTTGCACTAAGTCCACACTCTCATCACCCACAGACTGCGAGAGTTTGAAATTTTGGGCATCGGGACAGAGCAACTGCTCCGGTTGCTGCTGAGCAGTGGTTTGTGACTCTGGGAAGGGTCCTGAAAAGAGTTCCTGGGAGTATGCCGGATCTGAATCCATATTTTCCATGGGGGGGGCAGGCATGGGGGAAGGAGGTTGAGCTGGAGGAGCCAGAGGTCTACTCCCTTGGCTAGCGTGGGTGGACTGCGTGGAAGACTGGGTGGTGGCTAAATTACTGGACACATTATCCATTATCCACGTCATCACCTGTTCGGTTGTGGTTTCAATAGTGCTGTATCACATGACCCTGTAAGTTGCGAGATGAAGCTAGGGAGCGAATCTCTGTGGCATTCCACTGCTCCCTCATCAGGTACTGTGTCACTCTGCCCAGGACCACGGCCTCTGCCCCCCTACATCACTTGGACGCCCAAGTCCTCGTCCTCGACCCTTAGCCCTTGGGTTCAACATTTTGTGTATTCACTAAACTTTTGAATTAATATCTGAGGCCAAAACCGTTTTCAGTAGACTGTAGAATTACTATCTGAGGCCAAAAACGTATTCTCTAGACTGCGGCTAGTGTACTGCACACCACACAATTTTTCACTGGACTGTAGTATATATAATTAAAAAAACAAAACGTATTCTCTAGACTGCGTCTAGTGTACCGCACACCACACAATTTTTCACTGGACTGTATTAAATGGATCTGAGAGAAAAAAACATATTCTCTAGACTGTGGCTAGTGTACCGCACAATTACACACTTTATTATACTATACTGGACTGTAGTATATATAAGTGAGAGAAAAAACATATTTTCTAGACTGTGGCTACTGTACCGCACACCACAGAATTGTTCACTGGACTATAGTCACCGCCATGCTGTGTCAGGATAAATTTTTGGGTAGTTCAGCTGCTATCTTAGTCTAACCAAGCCACTCTGGGGTTCACCGCCATGCTGTAAACTGCAATTTCAGTCAAACTTTGTAATTTAGGGGTTCACCACCAAAGTGTGCTAGACTACAATTTTAGCGGGTTCACCTGCAATCTCAGTCACAGACTGTCATTCATGGGTGCACCACGATGCTTTTTTAAACCATTTGTTTCTGAGGGTCACCGCCGGGCTCTCACCAACGATTTTTTGGAGGCTCGCCACTACACTGTCGGCCAAAATTGTCTTGAGGGTCACCGGCAGCCTCTCCCCCACAACTTCAAGGAGGGTTACTACAAACATTGTCTTGAGCAGCACTAAAAGGCTCTGCACCCACCCACGTGTGGAGACTAATAGGTGGGTGCAGTGTGCGTCTTAGCCCGTCTGGAATTAGGAAAGCTGGGCACTGTGCTTGTAGGTCTTTGTGTCTGCCATGGACAGGGTGGGTGGTGGGTGCGTGTTTGCCCATCTAGGATGGGGAGAGCTGGGCACTGTGCTGGGAGAACTTTGTGTACACTGTTGACTACTGGGTGGGTGCGGGGAGGGAGACACATATGCCTGCGTCCTTGGGCGGGGGATAGGACAGCAGTGCCAGCATGGGCAGTGGTGTCACCCGCAGGCGGTGATGGACCTTCGTTGCACCTAGTTGGGTGCTTTACTAACATGTGATGGGCATGTGCCTTGCCCATCTTGGTCTGGGTCAGCACAATTGTCTTGAGGGTCACCACCAGGCTGTTGCCCAGAATTTGGCGTAATGGTACGATTAGGCAGCCTCAGAGGTATCCATGCATGCTGCCTCTGCTGTTTCCTGTCCATTTCCGTGGTGTTTCCATCTTTTTCTGAGGTTTCCAGGTTTTCACGCAACCTTCCCTGTGCAGAGCTTTGGTCCCCTGCAAAAAATGCTCGAGTCTCCCATTGACTTCAATGGGGTTCATTATTCGAAACGAGCACCCGAGCATCCAGAAAAATTTGACTCGAATAACGAGCACCCGAGCATTTTAGTGCTCGCTCATCTCTAGTCACAACTAATATGTTCGGTGAGGGAAAATTTTATCCAGCATTACTATGACTGCCACAACAAATTTTAATCAAAGGTTAAGGGATCCCTCCCCATACTATAAACTGACTGGCATTTCGCTTTCACAATGTATTATGGTTAAAGGGAATCTCTCACCTCCAAAAACCATCTGAAGCCGCCAGCAGTACCTGAGAGTAGCCAGCAGTGTGTTTCTGATGATTGTTTTGTTCCTAAAGGCTGCAAAAGCTCTGAAAACATTTACTTATATCCTGCCAGCAGGCTTCTCTAGTTATGCTTGAAGTTAAGGATGCAGCAGCCTTCTTGTTTCAAGTCAAGGTAACCACGCCCCTTCCCTGCCTCTTCGCTGTGACTGACACAGAGTTTGGCAAAGCCTGTCAGTCACAGCGAAGGGGCAGGGAAAGGGGCGCGGTTACCTTTACTTGAAGCAATGAAGCCCCTGTCTCCTTGACTTCAATCATGATTATAGAGAAGTGCATTGGCAGGGGATAAAGGGACGTTTTCAGAGCTTTTGCTGCATCTGCCTTCAGGAACAAAACAATTATCATAAACACACTGCTGGTTACTCCCAGGTACTGCGGGCAACTTCAGATGGTTTTTGGAGGTGACAGCTTCCCTTTAAAACCAAATGGATCAAACATGGCTACTGGATTATTTGCCATAAGGGACAGGAGCCTGAAAACTAGCTGTCATATAATATAGTGACCAAAGAGGGGCTGTCGATGGTTAGGGTAACAGCATCTAAAGGATTACAAGTCCATGACCGCCATTACAGCCAATTGTGGACATTAGTGCCAGGTCTCTACTCTTTAAAACAGGCCTGGGTATACCTGTTTTCATGTGCTTCATGACAAATTAATTCATAATGAATTTCTTGGAGAAATTTGGCAAAGCATCATATTTTTAAAAACTTTGCTCATCTCTAATTGCAATCCCCAATCTCTAAGACAAACAGTGTTGAGCAGGTTACCTTCACCTGACAGCAAAGGGTAGACACAGTGATCCCTTCAGTGTAGTGTGCATGCAGCCCCGGACATATAAGGGCATCACAGACCTGTTATTGCTGAACTCCACTTGTCCTTCGAAGATAATCAGGTTGTGTTAGGAGCAAATGTATGAGGTAAGTATGAGTTCTTTTGACATCATTTCAGGGAAAATCGATTTGCTACCACGAAGCATGAGGAAATTCGGGTTCCCGGCAAATCTAATTTTCCCTGAAATTTAGATTGAAGTCCACTTTGTGGACTTTGATTCACTGAACACCAATCAGTATGTCATTTGTGGTCAGAACTATGATGGTATTACCACACAAGTTGCTCCATTGTAGCTATTATGTTAGTTTAGTCAGTGTTTTGCATCAGTATTTGATCAAAAATGTAAGCCGAAAGCAAGAGTAGGTCCAAAACATAGATGAGTTGCAAATAATTCCATTACATTTTATCTCAGTTTTGGGCCCACTCTTATGTTTGGCTTACAATTACTGATCAAATACTAATGCAAATCACTGACAAAATACTGACCGTCTCAAAGAAGCTTTATAGATGATCAAACTAAAGGATTTTTTTGTTTGTTCTTCTGATCAGAAGAATGGAAACATAAACAGTGATGTTAACACAGCCTTATAATCACTGCTGCTGCTGCCCTTCCTGCTCTGTCATGGGGCCACTACTGTCACTGGTACTGCCACTGCTACTGTCCCCCCTCCCCACTCTGTCAATGGGCCACTACTGCTGCTGCTACCAACGGCCCAACTCTATCATTGGGCCACTATCTTAGGAAATAGTTCAGTTTACAGTGTAAAATTAGACCTGCCACTTTCATTGACTTGTAATACTGACACAGTAATTCAAAAGCTAACAGAAGGGTTTAGCTATGAATCTTGGTGCCCTGTACAGTGATGTAAATGGCAATAAATTACAATTGCCTGTAATACTGATGGCACAGAACCTACAGAATGAATTAACTATGAATGTGGGTGCAGTAGAACATAATGCACACAGCGATACACTCTTCCTGCACTGTCCCTGCAGTCTAAGTTCTAAGCCTTCACACTGAAATTGGCCCACCAATTGGGATGCAAATAAATAGGCAGAGTGGCCTGAGGTTACCAGATTTATCACATAACAAATTAATTTGGAACAAATTAAATTTCTTAGCGAACTCCAGTAAATCATCCAAATCAAATTTTTCCAACCTACGCTCATCTCTAGGTGTACTCACTGCCCCTCCGCCCAAAACTAATCGTATAGCTATCTCTACACATCAGGGAGCTACTGTAGGAAGAAAAGTTGCACATTGCTGGATTCAGTGCTATGACAGCTTTCTAATAGTGTACTACACTGAATATGTCAGAGGACCCCTGAGTTTTTTCTTTAATTGTAAATATATAAATATAGTTATTTTGTATGGGGGTGCCAAAGAAAGGACCTACTCCAGTACTAGAGATGAGCGAATCATGCAAAATTTTATTCGCCAAACTTTTCCTAAGAATTGTATATTCGACGAATAGATTTGTTGAATTTGCGTACAAAATATACGTAATTATATGGCTTTTAGCGAACATTTGCGCACTAATAACAAACGTTCAGGTAAAAAGGTATGCAACCTCTTTGAACACGTACGCATAAGAGTACAAATTGCATACGAAAATGAAGAGCTTTGCTTGAGAGGAATGGTGGAGCAGGAGGAACGCTCTGAGTCTGACCCCTGGCTACATATGGATACTGTATCAGCAGATCACAGCAGATCACCCGGCTGAGACTGAGATGAGCGTGCCATCCATTCCACTACCTCATCCACTTTCTCCTCCACTACAATTTTGCGCCTTGGTGGGTTAGCCTGGTGGAACAACGGCCAAATATTGCAAATACTACTAGTAGATGCTCCGGCTACAGGTCCTTTGGCACTTTGGCCCTGTGCCACCTTCTCCAGGGCTTTTGTGCACGATAAACAAACTAACAGTAAAATTTCCCTAATTAATTGAATTCGTACGCACCAGCGTATAGAGTAACTTATACGTAGCAATAGCGTATAATTTATAGGACAACTATGTAGCGAATGCGTACAAAGCCGAAGCGAATCACCTAATATTCGGATTCGCTTCGCAGCTATAAATTTCCAAGATTCGATACGAATCAACGAATCGACGAATAGACATGCTCATCTCTACCAAAACCAAACACACCACTGAGCTCAGGTACAGCCAGACAATGAGTGGCAATCCATATGTGGATCCTACCTGAACTTCATTGTGTACAAGCCCTATTATAATGCCAGACACCAGTTATAATACATATAATGCATACAATGGGAATTTAGTGCAGATGCTTTTGGAGCCTTGGCAATATTTTGTCCAAATATCTGAAGCTACACCAGTTGTTTAATATAATACAAAAATACATTTGAGGAGACTCTGTTGCTGGTTTAATTTCCATTGTAAATGGTACCGTTTCATTTTAGCAAACATTCTATGATGCTAATAAGCTCATTAGTAGCATCTGAAGGGACAAGAGCTTTTGCAAGTTTCTATTAAAACCAGATGAGTCAGCCTTCCTACATGAGTACTCATCCATTTTCAGATCCTCCCTTTGTGTCCTCTCTTGATTAAAGAGCAAAAAAAAAAACATCTGCCTGTGATCTGCACTATTTAGTCCTCAATGCCAAGGGATGGTGTAAAAACCCCAAAGGCTTGTATATGTGTCCATGGATAATACAAAACGTAGCATTTTTATTAATAATTCAGCTTTGTTTCCAAAGGTCCAAACTTTCTTTTCATCCAGAAACCAGAATATCCTAAAGGGGTTGTCCACTTTTTTATATTGATGACTTGTCCTCACGACAAATCAATATCAGATCAGACCTATTCAATATAATTTTGAATAGGAAGGAGTCGTCCCAAGTGAATGGGACGGATGAGATGAATTTACACAGGCTCGCTGCTGCAGTTGTGATGGCAAGCAGGTAAATAATGAAGAGAATCCAGCGCTCGTACAAGCACTGCTTTCTCTTCAAATAGCTGACTAGGGGGGGATAGGTCATCAATATAAAAAAGTGGACAACCCCTTTAAACCTCTACCACTACAAGCACACACGCTATTTATCACATTTGTGTAATACTGGTGTTCTTACTGTATGTGCTCATATTATAGCCTCAAATCCTGGAGACACCATAAGCCACTGACCCAATCTAACAGCATCATAGGGATGTTTAATTAAAGTTCACTTATGGCATTTTAAAAAGTAAAAAAATAAAAGCTACTGGAAAAAAACATATGCAATAAACTATCACACTCTTATTTGATATCCTCATAAATGTCACAATATGTATTTTAAACATATTCTGCTTATTGTAAGTCCGAGATGAACAAATAGAAAAATAAACAAGATAGAAAAGTTTTTTTTTTTTACTTGTCCCCGTAGAATTAAATTAATAAAAAGTAAACAGTAACATATATGTAACCCAAATAGTACATGTAGAAAGTATAACCTGTCCTGCAAAAAAAAATAAAAATTTTGCCACATTATTGCTAAAATGAAAAATGTTCTGCAATGGAAAGATAGAATATCCAAACATTTTGTGGCCTAAGGTTCAAAATGGGCTGGTCCTTAAGGCTAGAGCTACACGACGACAGTTGTCGCGCGACTTCTTGTCGCACCAAAGTCGCGCGACAATTTTTATAATGGAAGTCTATGGTGTCACACTGCGACATGCTGCGACTGCGACACGACAGTCGCAAAAAATCCATCTTGGATGAATTTTTCTGCGACTGCCGTGTCGCAGTCGCAGCATGTCGCATGTCGCAGTGCGACACCATAGACTTCCATTATAAAAATTGTCGCGCGACTTTGGTGCGACATCAATGTCGCGCAACAACTGTCGTCGTGTAGTTGTGCACTATGTGTCGCCACGTAGCCCTAGCCTTAGGGTTTAAAAATACGAGAAATAAAGGCATGGTGAGGGGTGGGGTTGCCCAAGTAAAAGGCCATTTGTCTGTAAGATGGCAAGCAGAAACTTATCCTCTATGATCACAATGGCGCTGATTGCATATAGTTGCTGTGTACTGAAGCTTGACAGCATGGTTCTATTACAATCTAGAAACTTTATTATTCCATTTCTATGCACAGCACTTTCTGCAATAGCTGGTATGCTTGCGTGAGCCGTACATTATGATAACCAAATGGTAATCAACAATATGTTAACATTGTACCCTATTGTGCATTAGCTGCAGGCGCTGTTGATGCCTGAAGATGCTTTGCATTTTGAACAGGTCTCTTTTCTAATCCTCACATTGTGATGATATGCCTGTCCTCGTCACCTTCTCTGAATGGGAACATATCATGGATGCCCTTGACAGTTCTCATATATCATTGTAGCTTGCTGTGAAAGTCAATGGCTCATGTGCAACAGGAAGGAAAATCTGCTGTCGGCATATCACAATATCTCAGTGTTTTGAAAATCTGTTTCTTCTATTTTTTTTTACTTAAAGTACCGCTTTAAACAAGCTGATTAATTCATAGTGCTTTCACCAGAGGTTGTAGATGTGCTTATGACAGAAAAAGAGCAGATTTCAACAAAGGATATGTAAAGAAACAAGGATTCCTACAAGTGTCTGTGCTATCAACACATAAAAAGCACCATTTTTTTCTTAGTAGTAACCTCTGTCCATATTCCCTCTCTAACAATACTTTATCGATGTTAGTAGTTACAAACTGTATGGATGATACATTATAAAATTTATCTATCTACAATATTTATTTTAGAATGGGAACTTAAAGGGGTTGGCCACTCTTCATGTACTTGCTGCTACTGTGTGGGAGGCAGGGAAAAAGTACCTTTTCTAACATATGTCATTAAGCAGATCTGCCTGTTTTTTCTATAATCTGAAGCCACGCCCCCTGAGCCCTGCTCTGCCCTGCAGCTGAATTCGTCCATGGCTGCACGCGCCATGGAGGAGCTTCACAACAAGCTTGTTCATGCCAGATCATCTGTGAAGTCTGTCTGCACCTGCGCTTTTCTCCTTCATCTGTAAGAGCATAGCCTGTCTGCCCCTGTCAGTGGTGGGCACTGAGTGTGAAAGAAATCAGCAGCTAGTGGAGAAGGAGAACCAGTGGTTCCCTGAAGTTCCCTGCAAGAAAATCCTCCTGAGCCCCTGTATACAGTAGGCATTTGATTTGTATACATATAGAAATAGGGAACTGTGGCATTGACATAAAATAAATATATAGTTGCCCACTGTCCCGACCCGACAGTGGGCGGGTCTAACAGAAACTCCACCCATAAGTGGGTGGAGCCTAGATTTTACAACTAAAACATTGGTAAACGTGATATTTAACTATCTATAGTGTATATATTTAATATATTTTTACAGTATATACATATTTATATATGTGTATATATACCATATATATCTATATACAATGTGTGTATACAGTACAGACCAAAAGTTTGGACACCCCTTCTCATTCAAAGAGTTTTCTGTATTTTCATGTGTAACGAGTGGCCAGCGGCGCGCTCCCTCTGTGCGGCGCCGCCGGACTCCTCTGCTGCAGGCGGCGCGAGGACGTGGGGAGCGTCCTCGTCGCCATGGTGATCAGGCGCAGAGGACCCGGCGCACTTCTGGGTCTCGTGCGGCCGGCGTCCTCCCCGCCCCCTAGCATTACTTAGGAGGCAGCCATGTGGTGCTGATCACACCACATGGCTATTGTTTATGTTGGTGTTTTGCACTTGTTATTTGGAGCCATGTGGTGCTGACCACACCACATGGCTAATTGTCACTGTTTTGAATTCGGGTCGACGCCCTGTTTGCATCACAGGTCATGTGATGCTGGCCACGTCACATGACCTAGAGGTGGGCTATTTAAAGCTGGCAACCGCCAGGGCTAGTTGCCTGTTATTGAAGTCCTTTCTTTGCAGTGCTGTGCATTATTGACTTGTGACCTTACCTTGTATCCAGACCCATTGCTTGTGACCTCGACCTCGATTCTGCTAATCCCTCGGCTCCTGACGTACGCTCCCGGTTTGACCTTGCTAAGCTGACTATTCGTATTGTGTTTGTTCGTGCCTGTGTTTGTCTTTTGTTCCTTCCGTTCCCAATCCCTCACTTATACAGAGTAGGGATTGTCGTCCAGTTGTTCCCCTAGGACCGTTAGCCTAGGGTGAGGCAAGTAGGCAGGGACAGTTGTGGGATAAGTCAGGGCGCACCTTATCCCAGTGTTCCAGTTCGTGACATCATGACTATGAAAATTGTAGATTCACACTGAAGGCATCAAAACTATGAATTAACACGTGGAATTATATACTTAACAAAAAAGTGTGAAACAACTGTAAATATGTCTTATATTCTAGGTTCTTAAAAGTAGCCACCTTTTGCTTTGATTACTGCTTTTGCACACTCTTGGCATTCTCTTGATGAGCTTCAAGAGGTAGTCACCTGGAATGGTTTTCACTTCACAGGTGTGCCCTGTCAGGTTTAATAAGTGGGATTTCTTGCCTTATAAATGGGATTGGGACCATGAGTTGTGTTGGGCAGAAGTCAGGTGGATACACAGCTGATAGTCCTACTGAATAGACTGTTAGAATTTGTATTATGGCAAGAAAAAAGCAGCTAAGTAAAGAAAAACGAGTGGCCATCATTACTTTAAGAAATGAAGGTCAGTCAGTCCGAAATATTGGGAAAACTTTGAAAGTATCCCCAAGTGCAGTCACAAAAACCATCAAGCACCACAAAGAAACTGGCTCACATGAGGACTGCCCCAGGAAAGGAAGACCAAGAGACACCTCTGGAGTCACCAGTCTCAGAAATCGCAGGTTAACAGCAGCTCAGATTAGAGACCAGGCCAATGTCATACAGAGTTCTAGCAGCAGACACATCTCTACAACAACTGTTAAGAGGAGACTGTGTGCAGCAGGCCTTCATGGTAAAATAGCTGCTAGGAAACCACTGCTAAGGACAGGCAACAAGCAGAAGAGACTTGTTTGGGCTAAAGAACACAAGGAATGGACATTAGACCAGTGGAAATCTCAACCACCGTGTCTTTGTGCGACGCAGAAAAGGTGAACGGAAGGACTCTACATGCTTGGTTCCCACCGTGAAGCATGGAGGAGGAGGTGTGATGGTGTGGGGGTGCTTTGCTGGTGACACTGTTGGGAATTTATTCAAAATTGAAGTCATACTGAACCAACATGGCTACCACAGCATCTTGCAGCGGCATGCTATTCCATACGGTTTGCGTTTAGTTGGACCATCATTTATTTATCAACAGGACAATGACCCCAAACACACCTCCAGGCTGTGTAATGGCTATTTGACCAAGAAGGAGACTGATGGGGTGTTATGCCAGATGACCTGGCCTCCACAGTCACCAGACCTGAACCCAATCAAGATGGTTTGGGGTGAGCCGGACCGCAGAGTAAAGGCAAAAGGGCCAACAAGTGCTAAGCATCTCTGGGAACTCTTTCAAGACTGTTGGAATACCATTTCAGGTGTCTACCTCTTGAAGCTCATCAAGAGAATGCCAAGAGTGTGCAAAGCAGTAATCAAAGCAAAAGGTGGCTACTTTGAAGAACCTAGAATATAAGACATATTTTCAGTTGTTTCACACTTTTTTGTTAAGTATATAATTCCACATGTGTTAATTCATAGTTTTGAAGCCTTCAGTGTGAATCTACAATTTTCATAGTCATGAAAATACAGCAAACTTTTTGAATAAGGTGTGTCCAAACTTTTGGTCTGTACTGTATATGTATCATACTGTACATAAAAATGAAAAAAAATTAGTGTATATATTTATATATTTTTTTAATTATTTTTTTAAAGGGATATATTTTAAGTTTAAAAAGACTGTCCTGCCAGATATATTGATGACATATCATCAGGATAGGTTATCAGTATGTCATTGGCAGGGGTCTGACACCCGGAACCCCCGCCGATCACCTGGATGAAGAAGAGGTGGTGCTCTATGTGAGCGTGGCTTCCTTTTCATTACACTGCTTGTCGTCTCGCAAGGGCAGTGTAATACAAGTACACACTCCATTCGGGTGAATGGACCAGTGCTTGTAATTATACTACACCACTGCTCAACGCACAGTGTAATTACCAGCTGATCGGGATTGGGGGGGGTGCCACGTGTCAGGCTACTTTTACATTGGTGAGATGGGTGTATGGCAGGCTGTTCCGGCGGGTGAACAGCCTGCTGGATCTGTGCTGCCGCTACTGCACATCTGCGGCCGGAACTATGCTCCGTCCCCGTTCACTATAATGGGGGCAGGCCGGAGCTAAGGCTGCAGCATGGCAAACGGCACGGCCGAGAAGCTGCCGGACTAAAATTACAACATATAGTGAAAGGGGACGGAGCGTAGTTCCGGCCGCAGATGTGCAGTAGCGGCAGCACAGATCCAGCCGGCTGTTCAACCGCTGGAACAGCTTGTGGACACCCGTGCCGCCAATGTGAACGTAGCCGCAGACCCCTGCTAATCAGATGTTGATAACCTATCTTGATAATAGATTAATGAATATATATGGCAGGACAACCCCTTTAACCCCTTCAGGACCAGGCAATTTTGCATTTTTTACTTTTGGCCTTCCTGGAGCCATAACGCTTATAATTTTCCATTCAAATAGCTGTATAAGGGCTTGTTTGTTTTTGCGGACAAATTGTATTTTCTGTTGGCACCATCTACTTTTGAATTTGATGTGGTGTGAAGGTGTAAAAAAATCCAGATGGGGTGGAATGTAAAAAATAAATAAATACATCTGCCACAATGATAATAAATTTGCAATTTTTTTCTTTTAATACTGAAAAAGATAATTTCCAAAAAATATATTCTTTTCTTTGCATCTCAATATTCTGATCCCCATTTCTGTTTTAGAATTATATCTATGTTGATGATTGAGGGGTAGGGGTGAGCGAACTGGCCATTAGCAAGTTTGGTTTTTAGGACCTGTTTAGAACCAACAGAGACATTCCGTATTGCATTCAGTCATAATAGAAGTTCATGGCCAACATAGACTTTTTTGGAAAGCGGCGGTGCCAAAGATCATTTATATTTTTATTTTATGTTTATTTATATCTTTATTTTGGAGAAAGAGGGTGATTTTAATATTTATAAAAGCCTTCCTTATTTAAAAGCCCTCCTAGGGGATCTGAAAACTCAATCTTTAGATTGCTTCTCCTATAGACTGCTATGAGTTAGCGTTTGTAGTCTAAGGGCTCATGCACATGAGTGCGTGTGCCCCATTCCTGTATTGCGGACTACAAACAGCAGGTCCACAATATACGGGCATCAGCCGTGTACACTTCGTATCACAGATGCGGACCCATTGTCTTGAATGGGTCCGCAGTCCGCATGATACAGATTGGTGCAGAGCCGAGATACAGATCAGGAGCCTGTGGAAGCACTAAAAAGTACAAAGTTCCATATGGATTTCGGTCCATGTTCTATCTTTTTGTGGTGCGGATCGTATCTTGCGGTTTGCAGACCCATTGAAGTGAATGGGTCAATATCTGCAAACTGCCTGCTCTCTGCATGTGCCTATGCATTTCAGAGCACTATTTGTGGCAAAGATGCCGTGGTTACAAAAGATCACGGCATCTTGGCATTATGGTCAATCAAAGACATTAGCCCTGGGTCTCTGCCCTTTAAAACAGCAGAAACCCCACGGCTATGGCAGCCAATGAGGCAGGCACTATATATATGTATAGGTGAGACTTTAGTGATATAGAACTGCTAATGCAGCATTGACCTTAAAAATGTGTCTGTGTGTGTGTGTGTGTATATATATATATACTTCACAGGCACATACCACTAGTTGTGGTTATAATACTGTATTAGCAAGATGACTATATAAACTGCTAGATCATCTATGCTGTTAAGTACAGTACAATAGACTTTCTACATACCCTAGAGTAAATACTCCACCATATAATGCAGTAAAATATAGGAGTAATAGGAGTAAAAAACAAGGGGACTCCTATGTTAAAGGACACCTGTTCCCAGTTTTACATCACTAAACTAACAGTCCCCTGCCCCCATCAGACCTCAGATAAGCTTAATGTGCCCCCATCAGACCTCAGATCAGCGTATTGTGCCTCCTTCAGACATCAGATCAGCGTACTGTGCCCCCATCAGACCTCAGATCAGCGTATTGTGCCCCATCAGACCTCAGATCAGCAGAATGTGCCCCCATCAGACCTCACATCAGCCTACTGTGCACCATCAGACCTCAGATCAGCGTATTGTGCCTCCATCAGACCTCATATAAGCCTACTGTGCCCCCATCAGACCTCAGATCAGCGTATTGTGCCCCCATCAGACCTCAGATCAGCGTATTGTGCCCCATCAGACCTCAGATCAGCGTATTGTACCCCGATCAGACCTCAGATCAGCAGAATGTGCCCCCATCAGACCTCACATCAGCCTACTGTGCCCCCATCAGACCTCAGATCAGCATATTGTGCCCCCATCAGACCTCAGATCAGCAGAATGTGCCCCCATCACATCTCCCATCAGCCTACTGTGCCCCATCAGACCTCAGATCAGCATATTGTTCCCCCATCAGACCTCAGATCAGCAGAATGTGCCCCCATCAGACCTCACATCAGCCTGCTGTGGCCCC
>ONZH01024686.1:0-14064 GCA_900303285.1 Rhinella marina
ATGCATGGCTTAATAGGGAGTGTCACTGAGGATAAATAGAACTATGAAGTCTGGGTTCCTTCGTTCTGGTAGCTAATTACTATGTGCGGTATTCATCTCCTCTGTCGGAGTATCTGGTGGTTTGTGAATCTCCCGGATCTCACAGGTTGTGATTTCTCCTCGCCGCCTGCAGCTGGATGCGCTCCGTGTGTGGATCTATTTTTAGCTCTGGCGGAGGCAGCGGCACCGGGATTCATTCTAATAATAGATGATTCTGCAGTTGTAGTGCACAGAGGAGATTTGCGCATCCACAGCTGCAAGATGCAACGCCCAGTGCCCGGGATAGGAGAGACAGAGCCTGTGCAGGTGCCGAAGACTCTGCAGAGGGAGAGAAGATCAAAGATGGCAGAGCTCTATCTGATAATCTACTATAGGGGGAATGTCATTTTTTGTGCTGTGACACTGAGGATAACAGGAGACATCAATTATCATGAGCAAGTGCATGGGAAATACAGCTAGCATACAGGAGAGGAGAAGTGGTACTGTGCAGTGTATATATATATACAGAATAAGAGCAGATACTGAGGATTACACCCAGTATACAGGACAGGAGAAGTGGTACTGTGCAGTGTATATATATATACAGAATAAGAGCAGATACTGAGGATTACACCCAGTATACAGGAGAGGAGAAGTGGTACTGTGCAGTGTATATATATACAGAATAAGAGCAGATACTGAGGATTACACCCAGTATACAGGAGAGGAGAAGTGGTACTGTGCAGTGTATATATATATATATATACAGAATAAGAGCAGATACTGAGGATTACACCCAGTATACAGGACAGGAGAAGTGGTACTGTGGCAGTGTATATATATACAGAATAAGAGCAGATACTGAGATTACACCCAGTATACAGGACAGGAGAGTGGTACTGTGCAGTGTATATATATATACAGAATAAGAGCAGATACTGAGGATTACACCCAGTATACAGGACAGGAGAAGTGGTACTGTGCAGTGTATATATATACAGAATAAGAGCAGATACTGAGGATTACACCCAGTATTACAGGACAGGAGAAGTGGTACTGTGCAGTGTATATATATACAGAATAAGAGCAGATTACTGAGGATTACACCCAGTATACAGGACAGGAGAAAGTGGTACTGTGCAGTGTATACATATACAGAATAAGAGCAGATACTGAGGATTACACCCAGTATATAGGACAGAAGAAGTGGTACTGTGCAGTGTATATATATACAGAATAAGAGCAGATACTAAGGATTACATCAAGTATACAGGACCGGAGAAGTGGTACTGTGCAGTGTATATATATACAGAATAAGAGCAGATACTGAGGATTACACCCAGTATACAGGACAGGAGAAGTGGTACTGTGGCAGTGTATATATATATATACAGAATAAGAGCAGATACTGAGGATTACACCCAGTATAACAGGACAGGAGAAGTGGTACTGTGCAGTGTATATATATCAGAATAAGAGCAGATACTGAGGATTACACCCAGTATATAGGACAGGAGAAGTGGTACTGTGCAGTGTATATATATTACAGAATAAGAGCAGATACTGAGGATTACACCCAGTATACAGGACAGGAGAAGTGATAATGTGCAGTATATATATATACAGAATAAGAGCAGATACTGAGGATTACACCCAGTATACAGGACAGGAGAAGTGGTACTGTGCAGTGTATATATATATACAGGATAAGAGCAGATACTGAGGATTACACCCAGTATACAGGACAGGAGAAGTGGTACTGTGCAGTGTAAATATATATACAGAATAAGAGCAGATACTAAGGATTACATCAGTATACAGGACCGGAGAAGTGGTACTGTGCAGTGTATATATATATACAGAATAAGAGCAGATACTAAGGATTACATCCAGTATACAGGACAGGAGAAGTGGGTACTGTGCAGTGTATATATATATACAGGATAAGAGCAGATACTGAGGATTACACCCAGTATACAGGACAGGAGAAGTGGTACTGTGCAGTGTATATATACACAGAATAAGAGCAGATACTGAGGATTACACCCAGTATACAGGACAGGAGAAGTGGTACTGTGCAGTGTAATATATATATATATATATATATATATATATATATATATATACAGAATAAGAGCAGATACTGAGGATTACACCCAGTATACAGGGCAGGAGAAGTGGTACTGTGCAGTGTATATATATATATACAGAATAAGAGCAGATACTGAGGATTACACCCAGTATACAGGACAAGAGAAGTGGTACTGTGCAGTGTATATATATATATACAGAATAAGAGCAGATACTGAGGATTACACCAGTATACAGGACAGGAGAAGTGGTACTGTGCAGTGTATATATATATATATACAGAATAAGAGCAGATACTGAGGATTACACCCAGTATACAGGACAGGAGAAGAGGTACTGTGCAGTGTATATATATAATATATACAGAATAAGAGCAGATACTGAGGATTACACCCAGTATACAGGACAGGAGAAGTGGTACTGTGCAGTGTATATATATACAGAATAATAGCAGATACTGAGGATTACACCCAGTATACAGGACAGGAGAAGTGGTACTGTGCAGTGTATATATATATACAGAATAAGAGCAGATACTGAGGATTACACCCAGTATACAGGACAGGAGACGTGGTACTGTGCAGTGTATATATATACAGAATAAGAGCATATACTGAGGATTACACCCAGTATACAGGACAGGAGAAGTGGTACTGTGCAGTGTATATATATACAGAATAAGAGCATATACTGAGGATTACACCCAGTATACAGGACAGGAGAAGTGGTACTGTGCAGTGTATATATACTGAAGACTTATGTCCTTATGGCAGTAGCGACCCCTCGTCCTCATACTGTGGAGGAGATCGCTGCCTGTAAATGCCGCTCTTCACCTCCACCGAACGAGCAGCTGACCACCGTGAAGACTGCGCTTCCTTGTTCTCTCTCTCTTCCGGGTCACTTGTCTCAGCCAATTATCTCACCCTGACCTGTGCAACCTCCGCTAATTCCTCATTGAGCTAAGCATAGCCCCGCCGGACGTCACTCCGCGCTGACCGCCAGCACTTTCTATGGACCCGGGGATTCCTGCAGCCAGGTGCACACTGTATATAAGGGAAGACCCAGGGCATCATGGGAGGTGGCAGGTCTTACCCGTCCGGCCGTCACAGGCTGTCACCCAGCTTTCTCCAGACTTGTTAGGTCTGGATCAGTAGAAGAAGTGAGAAGCATTTTCCCAATATGTCAGTCTTCACTGCAGGTCTGGCATTCTATTCATGAACCAGGAATGCTTGGATGATCAGAACGAGGAGTTCAGCGCAGAGCCCGGACACTGATGATGAGACTGTGCAGCGTCAGGGGCCGTACATTGTCTATGAGGGGTGGGGGCGTTCTCCGGATGTATACGCAGCAGCTGCGGGGTTCTCAGGGCCGGTCACATATATACAGAGCGCAGTGTATAAGTGACGGGCGCCCCCTTCCCCCGACACGAGGAGAACGAAGGGTTATTAGAACGCCATCGGTAATAACCCCTATACATCCCCGGTGCCGGTCAGTGACCCAGCCTGAGCTTCATGCAGCCTTTTTCTCGCTGCGCCCTCCTGCATCATAACGAATGTTCTGCTATTATTTGGCTCAATCGACAGATAATCGCCACAATGTCGCCACAGCTGATTGTCAGAGATGCGCCAAATTTACTAGCCCCTCCCCCAACAATAATAACAATACAAATCGATACAAGTCCCCGTAAGGTCGGCCATACCGGATGTCACCCAGCTTTCCTAGAAACAGATATCAGACACCGCATTCCCGGCCAACCACGCGGACGGCAGCGCTCTCTGCTCCGCGCTCACCCAGCTTTCCCGGTGGGAAGACTTTTATATTCTTTTAGCGGATTCTAAGCACCCATTATGAATGACCCCCACCGCCATGATGTCGCCGGGCGCACTCACCCAGTCCCGGGGGCAGGCTGCTCAGCTCCTCGCACAGGTAGTAGTCCTCGGGGTTGATGAAGGGCATGTGCTGGAGCATGGTCTGCTTGGGGATGAGATATAAAACCTCCGCGATCTCGCCGTCTTCGATGATGGACATTCGCTTGACGGCGTTTGTGGGTTTGTTCCTGGCAGGGGCCACATCCTTGCTGCGTCCAGAAGAACAGAGTCTCCCGAGGGCATTCAGACTCCGGGGAAAAGATGGCATCATGTACAGGAGAGGAGACGCCCGCGGGCCCGTGCCCGCCCTGGCACCTCACATGGGTCAGTCTATACGGAGAGCAGCGTGTGCGGACGGCGCCATTCTTCCCGGATCCTCCGCCAGGAGCAGAAGACAGACCCACCGCCTCCTCTGTGCCCACCGCCGGCTCTGTCAGACCTGCCTCCTTTGGTGAAGGAGATTAAGATGAGATAAGAGATTACCAGCAGGAGATTACAGGCCGGGTCACATGACCCCCGCTGACCACAGCGTTGCGGCGTTACAATGGAGCGGGTCCCACGTCTCTGTCCTGTCCAAGGGGCATGAGGGTCGGGACCCATGAGATTAAGACCGAGAAGAATCCGGGTGTAAGTAAAATGAAGTAAGAGGATTACTCCCAAACGTCTTAAAAAATGATATCCCTGAAGTCGGGGATTTATACGCGGGACGGAGACATCTGCGCCGATAATCCGCCCGGCGCTGCCCAGGACCGCGGCGAGCAATAAGTAATTAGAAAACGTCATTAAGGAGCCACTGGTGACTAATCCCTGCCGGGGTGCAAGTGTGCAGGTGGAGCAGACTGCGGTGAACAGAGAGCGGATTGCACTAAAGGCTGCTCCATCTGTACATGTGTGCAGGAGCGGCTCCTGATCACGGCTGGCGCTGCTTATCATACAATTAAAGGGGTGTTTTCCCAGATTTTTATACTAATGACCTATCCTCAGGATTGGTGATCAGTATCTGACCGGGGAGGGGGGGGTCCGACACCCGGGACCCCCGCTGATCGGCTGTTTAAGAAGGCACCGGCGCTCCTGTGAGCTCAGCAGCCTTCTCTGTGTACTCCAAGCACAGCGCCGTACAGTGTATAGTGGCCGTGCTTGGTATTGCGCTCAGCCCCATTCACTTCCTGGCTTAGGCCACGTGATCGCTGAACGTGACGTCACTGAGAGAAGTCCGCGGCGCTACTGTGAGCGAACAGCTGGTCTGCGGGGGTCCTGTGTGTCAGACCCCCACCGATCAGATACCGATGCTGGCTGGATTCATTTCTCCATCACATTATACACTGCCCGTTTCCATGGTGACGACCACCCTGCAATCCATCAGTGGTGGTCGTGCTTGCGCACTATAGGAAAAAGCGTCAGCCTCTCTGGTGGCCTGGACCATGGGAGCGCACATAGGCTGGTGCTTTTTCCTATAATGTGCAAGCACGACCACCACTGATGGATTGCAGGGTGGTTGTAACCATGGAAACGGGCAGTGTAAAATGTGATGGAGAAATGAATCCAGCCAGCAAAGGATGCAATATGGAGAATCACAATACATTAGGTGGTGCCTGGTATTAACTTCCTATACATGATAAATGCCACTTACTGAAGTGAGAGGACCCCTTTAATACACCATAACAGCCCCAGATCTCATACGGCAGAATATTATTCTGCGGTCTCACCCCAGGCCGCGCTGCACTAAGATGCACCGAAAAGCGTAGATTTCAGGTGTAAAGTTTTTTGGTATAGATAATGGTAACTCTGTAGGGTTGATGAGGCCACGCCCCCTTTCCCGCACACATGACCTCGCCCACTTTTTAGACACGTGCAGAGCGCAGCGTAAACCACGCAAAAAGTCACACATTTTTGCACAGAAGCGGCCTTTTTCATCTCAGTGCGGTTTTCCGGCTATGGATAAGGAGAAAGATTTTCAGGAAGCCACTTTTACAGAACAATTCTTTCCCATTTTCCACATTTCTGCTTGCTGTCAGTGAATGGGAACAAAAGAAGCTACAAACCTAGATGTGATAGTTCTAGAATAGATTTTTTGTTACAATGTATCCAGTCCAGACAATCATCAGTGAGGTAAACACCCATCCTGACAGTTACAATGTATCCAGAGGATTGTGGAGACTGGATACATTGTAACGAACCCTCAGCAGGGAGAAATATTAGGGGGGTCATTTATTTAGACCAGCGATTTATACGGCGCATGCCTCTACATAACTTTGGCGCTTGTTTCCACTGGTCGTGCGCCATAAAGAAACTGGTAAATGAGATGGGCCGGCCGTCCTGCCTTCTTCCCCGCTCACGAAAATATTTCCCGCCACCTCAGAAAAGTGTCGTGAATGGGGAAAAGGCGCAGATTTTGTTGCAAAACCCCCTTTGTGAAAAAAATCTGAGCCTAAAATACGCCAAAAAGTTGCGTATTTTTCTTCATAAATGACCCCCCGAGGTTCTTATAGGATTTCAGTCTCTGGGTGTGACCTGGAATGTTTCCATTTACTGACAGCAAGCAGTTATGGCGATACAGGGAGAGCGCGTTATTCCATGTGAAGTCAATGGAAGCCAAGAGCAGATTCAGGAAACACTAAGTAACCAGTTCATGATGGGAGGACTGGGAGAACTGGGACTAACATCCAGATATCTGCCGAGACTTGTAGTCCGACAACCAATGTAGAACCACAAATCCCAGCGCTATGGGGCACGTGGGGGGTGTCAGGACGGGGTGCAGAATTAGGGGGTGTCACCCCTCCGCATTACTGATGAGCGCAGCTTCGCCTCCGCTGCAACTGATTGATTTCTCTACATAGGGGACGTACGGGTGACCACGAGGGCAGATTGCAGCGGCGGCGGTGGTGGCGGCAGCAGGGTGGGGCCGTTATTCCAATCAGCTCTGCAATGCAGGAGGATGACAGAACAAGACAGCAAGGCATATTTAAAGGAGAAGTGCTCACCCAGCTTTCCCAGGCTCCAGAACGGAAAATCTAATGCTCTGCATCCCTAGATAGCGCTGAACGTAATAGCCGCCATACTGGTTGTCACCCAACATTTCCAGAGACAGAAACATAAAAAATATGCGAATAAAGGGCGAATCCGGATTTATGGGGATTCGTCTTAATCTAGAAAATACTCGGAGCCTCCGCTAACCGGAGACGTCGTCATAAAACGCAGTGAGCTCAGATTCTAGGCACGGGAATCCCCGGAAACAGGAGACGGCAAAGTGGACGGCAAACTGCGACTGGTATGTGGCGCTAGGAGGTCGGGTGAGGCGGGAGGAATATTCCAGAAATGTGAGGAGAAGAGATCAGAAAATATATCCGAATTATAATTATAGCGTAAAATACAGAAAAAACACTAAACATTACTGTGTACAGATGAAGCAGAGCTGAGTGTGTCACTGGTGTTACATAGGACTGCAGGTGACATCTACTACATTATCTGTACTCAGAGAGATATCACTGTGTTATCTGTGGTGTTACATAGGACTGCAGGTGACATCTACTACATTATCTGTACTCAGAGAGTTATCACAGTGTTATCTGTGGTGTTACATAGGACTGCAGGTGACATCTACTACATTATCTGTACTCAGAAAGTTATCACTGTTATCTGTGGTGTTACATAGGACTGCAGGTGACATCTACTACATTATCTGTACTCAGAGAGTTATCACTGTGTTATCTGTGGTGTTACATAGGACTGCAGGTGACATCTACTACATTATCTGTACTCAGAGAGTTATCACTGTGTTACCTGTGGTGTTACATAGGACTGCAGGTGACATCTCCAACATTATCTGTACTCAGAGAGTTATCACTGTGTTATCTGTGGTGTTACATAGGACTGCAGGTGACATCTACTACATTATCTGTACTCAGAGAGTTTATCACTGTGTTATCTGTGGTGTTACATAGGACTGCAGGTGACATCTCCAACATTATCTGTACTCAGAGTTATCACTGTGTTATCTCTGGTGTTACATAGGACTGCAGGTGACATCTACTACATTATCTGTACTCAGAGAGCTATCACTGTGTTATCTGTGGTGCTACATAGGACTGCAGGTGACATCTACTACATTATCTGTACTCAGAGAGTTATCACTGTGTTATCTGTGGTGTTACATAGGACTGCAGGTGATATCTACTACATTTTCTGTACTCAGAGAGTTATCACTGTGTTATCTGTGGTGTTACATAGGACTGCAGGTGGACATCTACTACATTATCTGTACTCAGAGAGTTATCACTTTGTTATCTGTGGTGTTACATAGGACTGCAGGTGACATCTACTACATTATCTGTACTCAGAGAGCTATCACTGTGTTATCTGTGGTGTTACATAGGACTGCAGGTGACATCTACTACATTATCTGTACTGCAGAGAGTTATCACTTTGTTATCTGTGGTGTTTACATAGGACTGCAGGTGACATCTACTACATTATCTGTACTCAGAGAGCTATCACTGTGTTATCTGTGGTGTTACATAGGACTGCAGGTGACATCTACTACATTATCTGTACTCAGAGAGTTATCACTGTGTTATCTGTGGTGTTACATAGGACTGCAGGTGACATCTCCTACATTATCTGTACTCAGAGAGATATCACTGTGTTATCTGTGGTGTTACATAGGACTGGCAGGTGACATCTCCTACATTATCTGTACTCAGAGAGATATCACTGTGTTATCTGTGGTGTTACATAGGACTGCAGGTGACATCTACTACAATATCTGTACTCAGAGAGTTATCACTGTTATCTGTGGTGTTACATAGGACTGCAGGTGACATCTACTACATTATCTGTACTCAGAGAGTTATCACTGTTATCTGTGGTGTTACATAGGACTGCAGGTGACATCTACTACATTATCTGTACTCAGAGAGTTATCACTGTTATCTGTGGTGTTACATAGGACTGCAGGTGACATCTACTACATTATCTGTACTCAGAGAGTTATCACTGTGTTATCTGTGGTGTTACATAGGACTGCAGGTGACATCTTCTTCATTATCTGTACTCAGAGAGTTATCACTGTGTTATCTGTGTGTTACATAGGACTGCAGGTGACATCTCCTACATTATCTGTACTCAGAGATATCACTGTGTATCTGTGGCTGTTACATAGGACTGCAGGTGACATCTTCTACATTATCTGTACTCAGAGAGTTATCACTGTGTTATCTGTTGTGTTACATAGGACTGCAGGTGACATCTCCTACATTATCTGTACTCAGAGATTATCACTGTGTTATCTGTGGGTTACATAGACTGCAGGTGACATCTACTACATTATCTGTACTCAGAGAGTTATCACTGTGTATCTGTGGTGTTACATAGACTGCAGGAGACATCTACCTACATTATCTGTACTCAGAGAGTTATCACTGTGTTATCTGTTGTGTTACATAGGACTGCAGGTGACATCTACTACATTATCTGTACTCAGAGAGTTATCAGTGTGTTACTGTGGTGTTACATAGGACTGCAGGTGACATCTACAACATTATCTGTACTCAGAGAGTTATCACTATGTTATCTGTGGTGTTACATAGGACTGCAGGTGACATCTACTACATTATCTGTACTCAGAGTTATCACTGTGTTATCTGTGGTGTTACTAGGACTGCAGGTGACATCTCCTACATTATCTGTACTCAGAGAGTTATCACTGTGTTATCTGTGGTGTTACATAGGACTGGCAGGTTGACATCTACTACATTATCTGTACTCAGAGAGTTATCAGTGTGTTATCTGTGGTGTTACATAGGACTGCAGGTGACATCTACAACATTATCTGTACTCAGAGAGTTATCACATGTTATCTGTGGTGTTACATAGGACTGCAGGTGACATCTAGCTACATTATCTGTACTCAGAGTTATCACTGTGTTATCTGTGGTGTTACATAGGACTGCAGGTGACATCTCCTACATTATCTGTACTCAGAGTTATCACTGTGTTATCTGTGGTGTTACATAGGACTGCAGGAGACATCTACTACATTATCTGTACTCAGAGAGTTATCACTGTGTTATCTGTTGTGTTACATAGGACTGCAGGTTACATCTACTACATTATCTGTACTCAGAGAGTTATCACTGTGTTATCTGTGGTGTTACATAGGACTGCAGGTGAATCTCTACATTATCTGTACTCAGAGAGTATCACTATGTTTATTGTGGTGTTACATAGGACTGCAGGTGACATCTACTACATATTCTGTACTCGATGAGTTTATCACTGTGTTATCTGTGGTGTTACATAGGACTGGCAGGTGACATCTCTACATTATCTGTACTCAGAGAGTTATCACTTTGTTATCTGTGGTGTTCATAGGACTGCAGGTGATATCTAACTACATTTATCTGTACCTGCAGAGAGATATCACTGCTGTTAATTTGTGTGTTACATAGCGACCTGCAGTGACATTCTCCTAACATTATCTGTACTCGGAGAGTTATCACTTTGTTATCTGTGCTGTTACATTATGGACTGCAAGGTGACATACTTCTTACATTATCTGGTACTACAGAGCAGTTATCCACTTTTGTATCTGTGGTGTTATATAGGACTGCTAGGTGATATCTACTACATTATCTGTACTCAGAGAGTTATCACTGTGTTATCTGTGGTGTTACATAGGACTGCAGGTGACATCTACTACATTATCTGTACTCAGAGAGTTATCACTGTGTATCTGTGGTGTTACATAGGACTGCAGGTGACATCTACTACATTATCTGTACTCAGAGAGTTATCACTGTGTTATCTGTGTGTTACATAGGACTGCAGGTGACATCTACTACATTATCTGTACTCAGAGAGTTATCACTGTGGTTATCTGTGGTGTTACATAGGACTGCAGGTGACATCTACTACATTATCTGTACTCAGAGAGTTATCACTGTGTATCTGTGGTGTTACATAGGACTGCAGGTGACATCTACTACATTATCTGTAATCAGAGAGTTATCACTGTTTATCTGTGGTGTTACATAGGACTGCAGGTGACATCTACTACATTATCTGTACTCAGAGAGTTATCACTGTGTTATCTGTGGTGTTACATAGGACTGCAGGTGACATCTACTACATTATCTGTACTCAGAAGTTATCACTGTGTTATCTGTGGTGTTACATAGGACTGCAGGTGACATCTACTACATTATCTGTACTCAGAGAGTTATCACTGTGTTATCTGTGGTGTTACATAGGACTGCAGGTGACATCTACTACATTATCTGTACTCAGAGAGTTATCACTGTGTTATCTGTGGTGTTACATAGGACTGCAGGTGACATCTACTACATTATCTGTACTCAGAGAGTTATCACTGTGTTATCTGTGGTGTTACATAGGACTGCAGGTGACATCTACTTACATTATCTGTACTCAGAGAGTTATCACTGTGTTATCTGTGGTGTTACATAGGACTGCAGGAGACATCTACTACATTATCTGTACTCAGAGAGTTATCACTGTGTTATCTGTGGTGTTACATAGGCACTGCAGGTGACATCTACTACATTATCTGTACTCAGAGAGTTATCACTGTGTTATCTGTGGTGTTACATAGGACTGCAGGTGACATCTACTACATTATCTGTACTCAGAGAGCTATCACTGTGTTATCTGTTTTGTTACATAGGACTGCAGGTGATATCTACTACATTATCTGTACTCAGAGAAATATCACTATGTTATCTGTGGTGTTACATAGGACTGCAGGTGACATCTACTACATTATCTGTAACTCAGAGAGTTTATCACTGTGTTATCTGTGGTGTTACATAGGACTGCAGGTGACATCTACTACATTATCTGTACTCAGAGAGTTATCACTGTGTTATCTGTGGTGTTACATAGGACTGCAGGTGACATCTACTACATTATCTGTACTCAGAGAGTTATCACTGTGTTATCTGTGGTGTTACATAGGACTGCAGGTGACATCTACTACATTATCTTGTACTCAGAGAGTTATCACTGTGTTATCTGTGGTGTTACATAGGACTGCAGGTGACATCTACTACATTATCTGTACTCAGAGAATTATCACTGTGTTATCTGTGGTGTTACATAGGACTGCAGGTGACATCTACTACATTATCTGTACTCAGAGAGTTATCACTGTGTTATCTGTGGTGTTACATAGGACTGCAGGTGACATCTACTACATTATCTGTACTCAGAGAGTTATCACTGTGTTATCTGTGGTGTTACATAGGACTGCAGGTGACATCTACTACATTATCTGTACTCAGAGAGTTATCACTGTGTTATCTGTGGTGTTACATAGGACTGCAGGTGACATCTACTACATTATCTGTACTCAGAGAGTTATCACTGTGTTATCTGTGGTGTTACATAGGACTGCAGGTGACATCTACTACATTATCTGTACTCAGAGAGTTATCACTGTGTTATCTGTGGTGTTACATAGGACTGCAGGTGACATCTACTACATTATCTGTACTCAGAGAGTTATCACTGTGTTATCTGTGGTGTTACATAGGACTGCAGGTGACATCTACTACATTATCTGTACTCAGAGAGTTTATCACTGTGTTATCTGTGGTGTTACATAGGACTGCAGGTGACATCTACTACATTATCTGTACTCAGAGAGTTATCACTGTGTTATCTGTGGTGTTACATAGGACTGCAGGTGACATCTACTACATTATCTGTACTCAGAGAGTTATCACTGTGTTATCTGTGGTGTTACATAGGACTGCAGGTGACATCTACTACATTATCTGTACTCAGAGAGTTATCACTGTGTTATCTGTGGTGTTACATAGGACTGCAGGTGACATCTACTACATTATCTGTACTCAGAGAGTTATCACTGTGTTATCTGTGGTGTTACATAGGACTGCAGGTGACATCTACTACATTATCTGTACTCAGAGAGTTATCACTGTGTTATCTGTGGTGTTACATAGGACTGCAGGTGACATCTACTACATTATCTGTACTCAGAGAGTTCACTGTGTTATCTGTGGTTTACATAGGACTGCAGGTGACATCTACTACATTATCTGTACTCAGAGAGTTATCACTGTGTTATCTGTGGTGTTACATAGGACTGCAGGTGACATCTACTACATTATCTGTACTCAGAGAGTTATCACTGTGTTATCTGTGGTGTTACATAGGACTGCAGGTGACATCTACTACATTATCTGTACTCAGAGAGTTATCACTGTGTTATCTGTGGTGTTACATAGGACTGCAGGTGACATCTACTACATTATCTGTACTCAGAGAGTTATCACTGTGTTATCTGTGGTGTTACATAGGACTGCAGGTGACATCTACTACATTATCTGTACTCAGAGAGTTATCACTGTGTTATCTGTGGTGTTACATAGGACTGCAGGTGACATCTACTACATTATCTGTACTCAGAGAGTTATCACTGTGTTATCTGTGGTGTTACATAGGACTGCAGGTGACATCTACTACATTATCTGTACTCAGAGAGTTATCACTGTGTTATCTGTGGTGTTACATAGGACTGCAGGTGACATCTACTACATTATCTGTACTCAGAGAGTTATCACTGTGTTATCTGTGGTGTTACATAGGACTGCAGGTGACATCTACTACATTATCTGTACTCAGAGAGTTATCACTGTGTTATCTGTGGTGTTACATAGGACTGCAGGTGACATCTACTACATTATCTGTACTCAGAGAGTATCACTGTGTTATCTGTGGTGTTACATAGGACTGCAGGTGACATCTACTACATTATCTGTACTCAGAGAGTTATCACTGTGTTATCTGTGGTGTTACATAGGACTGCAGGTGACATCTACTACATTATCTGTACTCAGAGAGTTATCACTGTGTTATCTGTGGTGTTACATAGGACTGCAGGTGACATCTACTACATTATCTGTACTCAGAGAGTTATCACTGTGTTATCTGTGGTGTTACATAGGACTGCAGGTGACATCTACTACATTATCTGTACTCAGAGTTATCACTGTGTTATCTGTGGTGTTACATAGGACTGCAGGTGACATCTACTACATTATCTGTA
>ONZH01024687.1:0-22873 GCA_900303285.1 Rhinella marina
TGTCACCCCAGCAAGACACTGTCACCTGTCCCCAGTCTAGGCAGAGTAGGGGGGAGCTGTACAGAAAGATGGTGAGGGAGTACCTAGCTGACCATACCAACATCCGTAGCGATCACTCTGCTCCATACAACTACTGGTTTTCAAAGCTGGACACGTGGCCTGAACTGGCGCTGTACGCCTTGGAGGTGCTGGCCTGCCCTGCCGCTAGCGTGCTGTCAGAGCGGGTATTCAGTGCAGCTGGTGGCGTCATCACCGATAAGCGTACACGCCTGTCAACTGACAGCGCTGACAGGCTGACGCTTATTAAAATGAACAAAGCCTTGATTTCACCGGAATTCAAATCTCCTCCGGGGGAAAGCAGCTAAAGATTAACATTACTTATGTATCCGATTCCTCTTCTCTACTCCTCCTCCTCCATGTCATCTTTGCCTAATGCTGACTAAAAAAACGCCATTTTTTAGAGGTCCAACTGGCACTCTTTTACCACAATTTTTCAGGAGGGCCCCCTACAGGCCCTTTCTTCAAACAATTTTTCCGGAGGTCCACTACAGGCCCTCTCTCCAAACAATTTTTCCAGAGGTCCACCTACAGGCCCTCTCTCCAAACAATTTTTCCGGAGGTCCACCTACAGGCCCTCTCTCCAAACAATTTTTCCGGAGGTCCACCTACAGGCCCTTTCTCCAGTTCCAGTTTCCAGTTTTATTTGTGCAAACTGCGTAAATTTTTTTTTGGGATAGGTGTGAAAAATAATATTACCTGCGTATCTATATTGCCCAGCATTGGGTACGGTAGCAACAAGACGACCAAACACTTGCTGCCCACAGGGTTCCGCAAATTCCTGGTCCACAATGTCAAGGAGCTCGAGGTTCTGTTGATGAGGAACAAGTCCTTCTGTGCAGAAATCGCCCACAACGTCTCCTCAAAGAACCTAAAGACCATGGTGGAGAGAGCGGCACAGCTCGCCATCAAAGTGACGAACCCCAAAGCCAGACTGCGCAGCGAAGAGAACGAATAAATATCTCTGTAGTTATTTGTGCCACATGCAATCTCCATCCAAAAAGTCATACTGAGGCTCACCACCATGCTTTACACTGCAATCCTATTACTGAGGCTCACCACCATGCTTTACACTGCAATCTTATTGAAAGACAGACAATCAGGGGTTAACCGCCAGGTTGTCAGGCAGCATTTTTAAGTGGGTCACCATTACCGTGTCCCTTAAAATTGCATTGGGGTCATCGCCAGACTATTTTTATGAAAGGCCATGGGGCTCTATACACACAGTGCTGACGGAAGCCCATCAGCCTTTCTAAACACAATTGAATCTGTCCCATCATGAGAAAGTCCCCCCAAGGAGTCCACAATGTAACTTGCTTCACTTTCAACTACCTCACCCCCCGACACCTGTGTCTCGCCATTGTCCACCACCCCCTCAGACAACACTGGTAAATCCCCACTGTCAGCACACTGAGACTGCAAAAGGTCTTGCGAATTGGGGCAGAGAATGTTCTGGGCTAGCACATCAGAGAAGGGGTGACTATGGGGTTCCAGGGAGTACGTGACCACATGCAATCTCCATCTAAAAAGTCATGCCACACTTGATTGACAATTGTACCGGTTGATGCTAAATTTTTAAGTTGGGGTCCTGCGTCGTCATTCTAACTACATCCGGCTGTTGTCACCACCACACACGGTAGCCCAGGGGGCACTCCTCTGGCTCTTCCAGCTCAACCTACTTCCCCCCAGCCTGCCCCCCCACCTACAGGCCCTCTCTCCAAACAATTTACATCTTTTTCCTATCTTTCTCTATCTCCAAACTATTTTTCCGGAGAGCTGCCATATACAGTGTTAAACTGAGTAGTATACATAGAACACTTGATCTATACTGAACGTCACTTTTAAAAATATGTCATTTTCCTCTCTTTCTCTCATTTGTCTGGGTTGCAATTAAGCAGACCAAGTCTGCATAATCTAATTGTTTCCGTGTAATTGCTCCATACTGCACGTCTTTTTCCTCTCTTTCTCTCTCTCCAAACTATTTTTCCGGATAGGTGCCGTATACGGTATTAAACTCAGAAGAATACATACCGTACCGGTTGATGCTAAATTTTTTCCAAATCCATCCGGCTGTTGTCACCACCACACACGCTAGCCCAGGGGGCACTCCTCTGGCTCTTCCAGCTCAACCTCCTTCCCCCCAGCATGCCCCCCACCTACAGGCCCTTTCTCCAAACAGTTTACCCGGATAGGTCCCCTATTAGATATTATACTGATTTTTGTTTGTTCCTCTTTTAAATTGGCTCCTGACCTGTGATAGGCAGAGCATGGACACGTCCCCTTAGCTGCAGTAGAAAAGACACTCCCCTGGCCAGAGCAAGCTCTTTTTCCTTTTCCGTGTTCGAAAAATCCATGAAATATATGGTCCCAAGATAGGGGACGTATACGATTTTAAACTGAGAAGAATCAATACCACACATACCCCACTAGGAGAATTTGGGGTAATGGTGGGATTAGGCAGCCTCAGAGGCATCCATGCATGCTGCCCCTGCTGTTTCCTGTCCATTTCCGTGGTGTTTCCATCATTTTCTGAGGTTTCCGGGTTTTCACCCAGCCTTCCCTAGGCAGAGCCTTGGTCCCCTGCAAAAATGCTCGAGTCTCCCATTGACTTCAATGGGGTTCGTTATTCGAAACGAGCATCGGGAAAAGTTTGACTCGAGAAACGAGCACCCGAGCATTTTTGTACTCGCTCATCTCTATATAAGACATATTTTCAGTTGTTTCACACTTTTTTTGTTAAGTATTTAATTCCACATGTGTTCATTCATAGTTTTGATGCTTTCAGTGTGAATCTACAATTTTCATAGTCATGAAAATACAGAAAACTCTTTGAATGAGAAGGTGTGTCCATACTTTTGGTCTGTACTGTATGTTACTGTGAGACAGACATTTTATATGTTTTTATATCTGTTGTGTGACTATGTTTTCATGCCACTCTGCATAATGCTGTTCAGTCTGGATCAGTAGGAGCTAATACACATTCACCTTTGAGACGATTCGAATTAGCATCCTCCTGCTAACAAAGGTAGTGGTAATGAGGTTTCCTGTATGGGAGACTAGAGCCTCCTGGAAATGCATACACTCAGAATGAATGGAACCTCCCCAGCGGGGTTCTAGAAGCTTTTCAAATACAGTGCCAGATGAAGAAAATATTTCATAAGCAATAACTCATCTCTGGTACAACTCACATAGTAATTATTGTAACCAATGCATTCCATGTAATGTGGGCATTGTAGGGAATCCAAGTGTCGCCCTCCCACTGACAGCCAGCATACAGGTAATGAGGGCCCTCCCAGAATGTAATGTTACCTATTTAGTACTGTTAGAGTAGTTCAACTACTCGAACAGTACATTAAAGCACATATTTAATGGTTTTACCTTGTGCCCTGAATGAGCCCAGTAATCTTCTTTTTTTCAGTGCATGAGTGCACTGTAGCCTTTGCTACTGTGAGCCTGCTTGCGAGTGGGACACTGTGGGGTTTTCTATGAGCCCTTAATTAACTGGTGTATTAATTTAAACGTCATAGATAGAATGGCAGTCTGTTGGGGTGCATGAAAGCCTGTGTCAATGTGTAATCTAGGCTCAATCTGAGGCCTGTGTATAAGGGTGTGAGAGATTGAGTGAGTGAAATAGACCCTTGGCAGTCACACCCCGGTCACGTGACAGAGCGGTTCCTGTACGTGACAAACAGCCTTGTATTTTCTATGCTATACTGCTCCTGTTGCTGCCTCTATTGCAGCCGCATGCCGCTATATCTGTACCGTACACCTTGCACATTCACACTGCACTGCTGCAGCTCCCTACTAGAAGGGAGAAATGTGGTTGTTCTATGGGCATGCATTCCGACCTTGTCAAGGCATAATTTTTGGATGAGTGGTCCCCCAAGCCACTATTTATATATTTATTTTTATCCTATAACACTATGTGTATTTAAACATCATCTTCCCCTAATATGGAAGCTTTGAAATATGAAAAAGCAGACACGGTGTGTTTTTAAACGCGTTGTATGTTAACGTGTATTTACCCATAGTTATGTATGTCAGTGTCACTCAGACATCATTTATGATTGCAGTCATTGCGTTCCAGAGCTTGGAGGGGGATGAGACGCTTGCACTTCCTACGAAGCTGATAATATTCATGTTGCAATTCTTATTTGGGCCACCAGATGGTTGGTCAACATAAGAAATGAGAAATTTACAGTAATAAAGTCATTTTAAAAATCCCTGATTGTACAAAATGAAAAATTAAAAAACAGAATTTATAGACTTATATAAGCTTCAAAATCATTACAAATTTTTTTTTTAAAAATGTAAAAAAATATATAAAAAATAAAAGTTTAATTTACCCCCTTTTCCATATATTAAAATAAATACCTTAATAACAATAAACATGTATCCCCACTACTGAAAACACACCTACTATTAAAATATTTTAAAAAAATCAAATATGGAGAATGGCATAACGGAAAAAAGGGTCAAAATGGCCGATTTGCCATTTTTTTATTGCTTCTCTTACCAAAATAGAAGTAATAAACTGTGATCAAAAAGTCACACATACTCCAAAATGGTATCAATAAAAACTAAAGATTATCTCACCAAAAATTAGCCCCTATACAGTTCAGTAGAAATAAGTATAAAAAAAAAAAGTTATGACGGTCAGAATATGGTGATGTAAAAAAAGATTTTTTTTCAAAGTAAAATTTTTACATTTATTTTTACACTATTTAGACATACAAATCCTATACATATGGGGTACTATTGTAATTGTACCGACCCAGAGAATAAAGGGAATTGGTCATTTAAAAATGGTACAATGAACCAATAGAAAAATCACAATAAACTATGGAGAGGTAACTAGATGAAGCAAACTAAGTCTTTGAGTGCTATGAATAACTTTAAAAAACGAGATAATGAAAATGTTTTAATATTAATTATAGTCAGATAAAACAATTTTATGTAATGACTTGGAAGTGACTGTTAAAATTATTCCACATTAACTTTTTGAAATAAAAATAAATTAAATCAAGTGAAAATGTATAATATTAATAGTTTGAAATGAAATGCACCAGAATATGTACCTTTTACCATTAAGACATTACTATGCTAATTTCTCTTTGTGACTAGTGAAGATGTTTTCCTGGCACTGGAAAAACATATTCTGTAATTCAGCAGAATAATTTTTTCCTTTCTACTTGTCCGCTAAATTAATCTCCAGTGTAGCTGTAAACAAGCATATAAAGCTATTTACATATTGGCAAGACAACTCCTGTCATTCTTACTTAGAAAACAAAACTTCAATAACAAGCTATTTTTGCTTCTTGATTTTTTTTAATAAACTTGTATGAGCATCAATTTTACGAACACTCTGCTAATATAAATATTTGTTTAGTTAAGTTGTTAAAACTAATCTTTTAGATGATAACGTATGACTGGAGAACCAATAAAATGTTCATTTTTTTTAGTTTATTGTAAAGATATTAAATATTGCTCACTAATCATTTCAATATTCAATTAAACTGACTTCTATCCAAAGCAGAATTTGACAATGGATATTAGTGAATCAGAAGTTAATTATATAGCCAAACTTTAATGATTATGTTATGGAGAAATTAGTCAAAATCTCTGCTGGAGACAGGCTCTATAATAGGGACCTGCTGCACCTCAATGGGTAGGTGTAGCTTTGCTTTGGGAGAAGATCGTTGGAGGATTGGAGACTTGTTTAAACTACCCTGTTTCCCTGAAAATAAGCCCTACCCCAATAATAAGCCCTAGCGCTATTTTGCAGGGTTTTTGGAGTAGGCTTAAAATATAAGCCCTACTCCAAAAATAAACCCTAGATACAGTAAGCTCTTCCAGCGCTAGGTCATGCCGTGTGAAGTCGGTGACGTCACGAACAAGAAGAATATCGTTACAGTACTGTAGTAGCCTTATACAGGACGATAGCAGACACGATCCACTCACACAATCACTAATGTAGATGCATCTACTACCTCCCGAGATACCATACCATAGAGAGGACACGGTGCCACTGTCAGAGTGACTCCAGAGTCCTGACTCCACCTCCCATGTTCAGAGAGGAGATTGCACGGTTCCATTGCCTATGAGAGAGAGTATCAGAAACAGAGTGCCAGCAACTGAAACTACACGACCAATTGTTAGTTAAGTTAGGGTTATGGTTACTATGGTAACCCTAACCATTTTGATTTTTTGTTCAAGCATAAATGTGTGATTGTTGTTCATGGAGCCAAAATAAGCCCTACCCCAATAAAAAGACCTAACCCTTTTTTCGGAAGAAAAAAAATATAATATAAGACCCTGTCTTATTTTCAGAGAAACATGATAGTAATTGAGGGAAAGGCAATTACAGTATATGAGGGAAGAATCATGTAAATAGTGACTTGGGATTTAATAGAACGGGTGGAACAAAGGGAGTGGTAAGAATAGTTAAGAGTAAGTTTAAAATAAAATAAATACAGTACACATCTAAACTGCATGCTAACTAATGCCAGAAGTTTGACCAATAAAACTATGGAACTAGAATTAATAATTTTTGAGGAGAGCTATTACATAGTGGGACTAACTTAAACATGACTGAAAGTTATGACTGGACAGTTAACTCAGAAAGGATTGTAAAAACTGGAAAGGGGAGTGAGTTTTTTTTTATTTAAAGTCTTTTCTAAAGCCAACACTACAGTAAGATATATGTATGGGAAAAGAACATATGGTATGACTGTTGGTAGAACATATGAGGGACAAACAAAATGTTGATAAGGGTTTTTCTAAGACACCAAATATAACAGAATCCAAAGAAAATCTACTACTAACCAAATCCCGTTGAGATCATTATAATGGGGGATTTCAACCATCCCTATATAAATTAGGAAACTGAAACCTGTGGATCGCATAAACAAAACAATTTTTGTCAATATCTAAAGCAAATTTCCTTTCCCAACTGGGGCAGGATCCAATGAGATAGAAGGCGTTGTTGAACTTAATATTAACTGTAGACCTGGCAGAATAACAAAGGTAAAAGTTGGGGAGAAACTGGGAAATAGGGACCACAGTATAGTTGTTTACACTTGGTATTCAATAAGCCATAAAAACACTAAACTTAACGAAGGCAAAATTTGACCAAACTATATCCTTGACTAAGAGATATCTTGGACACTATTATGAAAAATAACAGTAGAGATACAAAAAGGGATACTTTAAAATAAAAAAGTAAAAGGGGTAATACAAAAAAATAAAGCAATTACAATAACTTACTAAAACAGGAAGTTAATGAAGAAGAACCAAAATAACTATAAGGAAAATAAACAGTGGCAGCCAAGACTGAGAGAGAGACTCATTGCCAAAGAGACTAACACTATAAAACCCAGCTTTCCAAGGATTATTTTCCAGGTATTGAGTTTCCTATCTCTTCATTTTATGCTATCTTACTGGTTTTGTGATCTTGGCTTTGCTCGTGATCACATTTTCTTGATTTACCCTTGTTTGACTAAGTGTAAGTACCTGACTGTTTATTGGACCTGTTTATTTTTTATAAAGAACAAATTTGATAGAGATACTCACCACACCCTTGCACTATAGCTACCAACACAAATCAGTTACTACCCTCTAGCTAATAACATGCGCTTGTAACCAACATAAGACCAGCTACAGTGACTGTAGATAAAATAGTATATATAAAACTAAATATATTTCAAACATGCATATAGAAATATATAAATGGAATAAACCTAAAAATGCAATTAAATATAAACACAGTTTAGTGTTGAGCAAATTGAGAGAAAAAAGAGAAGGGCGTAACTCCTAAAATCAAATACTTTATTATTACGGATTAAAAGCCACTCAAATGAGTAAGCTATAAGACATGTGTCACTAGGTTAAAGAACAAAGGGTACAGGTGTAGAAGGTATAGGCAGGGATATAAACTTAAGGAGATATATAAGTGGCTCACCACCAGAGACTGGTGGATTTGGGGTGCACTGTCCGGGTTTACTCGAAACCCAAAAGATAAAGGATATTAATTGGAACAAAGAAGGATGTGCACACCCTTAACTGGGTGTATTAATAATGTTGGATGCAGTTTAAATTAGTAAAATATGCCTTATGGCTAAGGTATGTTAGATACGGTTTGGATTAATCAAATATGCCTTATCGCTACAAGGGTGAGAGAGTGTATAGTTAATGAGTATTATTAGTAGATATAAAATAATACATTTATTGAAAAATATAATAATAAAACACAAATATACGTATAGACATTATAAATATTTCATATTTAGAAGGATCTCATTAAACATAATATTAGTAATATGTAAAAATATACCAGCACTGGTGTAAACTAAGTAAAACAGACAAAGAAAATGATGAAAAATGAAAAAAAATTAAAAACAATTAAAAAAAAAATTAAAAAATGTTTAGTTCATTCAAAATATCAAATTGTTGAATATAATGTCTTTCACAGTATAATGAATTGATTCTTCTAGAGTATACCGCTCTCCAACTGGGTATAGGGAGAGGGTATAGTATTATTTAAAACCACTCATTATATGCCAAATCACTTCCCTTATGAAAGATCCATCTATGCATGAATTATAAGTTTACAAACTAGAAGAATCAATTCATTATACTGTGAAAGACATTATATTCAACAATTCGATATTTTGAATGAACTAAATATTTTTTATTTTTTTTTAAATTTTTCTATTTTTTTCATTTTTCATCATTTTCTTTGTCTATTTTACTTAGTTTACACCAGTGCTGGTATATGTTTACATATTACTAATAATATGTTTAATGAGATCCTTCTAAATATGAAATATTTGTAATGTCTATACGTATATTTTTGTTTTATTATTATATTTTTCAATAAACGTATTATTTTATATCTACTAATAATACTCATTAACTATACACTCTCTCACCCTTGTAGCGATAAGGCATATTTGGTTAATCCAAACCGTATCTAACATACCTTAGCCATAAGGCATATTTTACTAATTTAAACTGCATCCAACATTATTAATACACCCAGTTGAGGGTGTGCACATCCTTTTTTGTTCCAGGGATATAAACTTGCACTGGAATGCCCTAATATAGGCCCTTAGCCCAGGGATGCCCACTAATGGTGAGAGTGCTCTGTCCCCGATCCTGGCCTACTACACCCTAATATCAACCCTACAACAACCTAAGGTAACTAAATGCAAATCCCTGCACCCCAACGCGTTTCCCCCAGAGGCATGGGTTCATCAGGGGGTAGTGGTGGGAGTAGCATACACTTTTAGATAATGTAGGGAAATAATGGTATCAGGTAGATATTAGAGATGAGCGAATCCTAAAAGATTCGGGGATTCGGTATTCGGCCCGAATCCCACCGCGGGATTCGTGGATTCGGGCCAAATCACGAATCCCATTAAAGTCTATGGGAGACCCGAATCTTTTTGCAGGGGCCAAAAGGTTCTGCACAGTCAAGTTTGCCCCAACATGTGAAAACCTCAGAAAACGATGGAAACACCTTGGAAATGCATAGGAAACACCAGGGGCAGCATGTAGGGATGCCTCTGAGGCTCCCTAAGGGCTCATTCAGACGTCCGTTTGGTGTTGTCCGTGTTTTGCGGATCTGCAATTTGCGGATCCACAAAACACGGACAGCGGCCTATGTGCAGTCCGCAATTTGCGGAACGCACATGATAGAAATGCCTTTTCCTATCCGTGGATCTGGACAAGAATAGGACATGTTCTATTTTTTTCTGGACCCACGGAATGGAAGTGCGGATGCGGACGGCACACAGTGTGCCGTCCGCATCTTTTGCGGCCCCATTGACTGTGAATGGGTCCGCACCTGGTCCGCACCCGGTCCGCAAATTGCGGATCGGATGCGGACGATTTTTGCGGATGTGTGAATGAGGCCTGAGGCTGATGCTGCAGGTCCCTACCTTATGTAAATTTAGGTCATATGTCACTGCCAGCCAATCACTGCTGGGGAGGTATAGGGGCTGTTACATCACAGCAGGCGTTCCCACAGGCTTCCCTTTGATGCTGATTGGCTGAAAAAACCAGGCATTTCAAATTGGCAGTGACTCACGAATCCGCGCTGCCTCGGAATGCCGAGCCGAAGCGGGCAAGATTCGTGCGAATCCCGAATCTTGCCGCTCCGGCTCGCTCATCACTAGTAGATATTAAATAAATAGAAACACATGGGAAGTGATGACAATAGTGATACTTGCCACATCCATATGTCACCTTTGATACGGCTAGTCAGGGAAGTCAGGGAAATCTTGCATAAATACTGGCCTGTACTTCTGATGGATCCAGATTAGAGATGAGCGAACCTGTTCGTCACAGTTCGTTATCCGCACGGATATTATTGTACTTGGCAGTACTCGGCCGAGTACCGCGTGATATTCGTGTTTTTTTTTTTAAAACTCCTCCCTGCATGTTTAGCGCCTATTTCTTAGCCAATAAACATGCAGGGAAGGCTGTGGGACCTCCTACCATGACCTACTACCTTTTCTACTTGTCTAGGAGTGATTGGCTGCCTGCATCAGGTGATCTGCTATTATATAAGTGGGGACCCCGGGGGCTCGGATCATACACCTTGTGGTTTTAGGAGAGGGAAAGAGTGTGTGTGATAGGGATAGCAATAGCGTAGGAGATAGGAGGTAGTAGTGTGTATTAGGCAGGGAACTGCATTTGTGACCCAAAAGTCTTTTTAAAGACTACACTTCAGCTACAGAAGTGTGATTCAGATTTCTGCAAGCAGCACAGCAGATATATACTGCAGTCTGTAGAGTCACTGTCTGACCCTACAGATACAGAATACCCTACAGTGTTGCTTGCTGTAATCTGTGCTGTACAGTAGGTGCTCTCACAGTGTCATTAGTGTGTGATACTGTAAGGCATCTATTCTAATAAAGCTGATACATACATTAGTATAGTGTGTATACTGTGGGGCGTATTGTGCATAATAGCATTTTGTGCACACGTGTGCAAGCTCACTTCATACATCCTATATATATATATATATATATATATATAAGAGAGAGAAAGAGAGAGAGATGGTAGAAAGGTGGTAAAGGTGGGAGACGTGGGCGTGGAACTGTTGTGGTGGGCAGAGGCGGTGCCCGTGTTAGTGTGCGGGGTGACACTGTGCCTGCTGCTGTGGGAGCAGTGGAAAGACGTCAATTCAGGATGCCTGCTTTTCTGCAAAACCTTTCAGGGCCGCAGGGTACACCTTTGACCCTCCCCCAAGAGCAAGAGAAGGTGCTGAAATGGATGGTGGAGAGCGCGTCCAGCCATATGTCCACTGACCCGTCTTCCAGCCAGTCCACTCATGAGAGCGACGGGAGTGGACCTGTCCATCCTCCACCTTGCCCTCCTTCTCGCCAGCCTGGACCCTCCAGGGTCCAATCCCATGTGGAGACTTACTCCCTGGAACTCTATACTGATCCATTCCCTGATGTGCTACCGGAGGAGATGCTCTCCCCCGATTCGCAAGAGCTGGTGCAGTGTCAGGGTGATGAGGGTGGGGATTTACCTGTGGCGTCTGAGGAAGTGATGGACGATGACGAGACACAGGTGTCAGGGGGTGAGGTAGTTGTCAGGGAAGTAGGTCAGAGTGGGGACTCTGAGGAAGAGCTGGATGTTGATGAGGGGACAGATCCGACTTGGGTGGATCAGGCACATGAAGATAGCGGTTCTGAGTGTGAGGCACACCACAACCGGTTGGGAGAGGCTGTGGGCTAGGCAGAGGGAGAAGCAGGGCCCGAGCTACTACTCCCCCAAGTGTTCCCAGGGGTTAAGCTCCAGGGCGCAAAGCTCAATACTCTGTAGCTTGGTAGTATTTTAAGGATGAAGAGGGCGATCGACGGGTAGCAGTGTGCAAACTGTGCCACAACAAGATTAGCAGAGGAGCCAACAATAAGAACCTGACCACAAGTAGCATGCGCAGGCATTTGGAGAAGAAACACCCCACTAAGTGGTTCGAACTCCAGTCAGCTGGTGACGGTGACACTGTTGCTTCAGCCCCTGTGTCACATGCTGTCAGTGACATAGTATCCCCTGGCCGGGAAGCTCCAGCCTGCAGCCCTGCAAGGACCCCTCCAACTCCATGTCCCTCCCCCGCCTCCACTCATGTGTCCCAGCGCAGTGTTCAATTGTCACTACACCAGACCTTCGAGTGCAAGTGCAAGTACACAGCAGCCCACCCCTATGCACAAGCCTTAAACGTGCAGATCAGTAAACTGCTGAGCCTGGAGATGTTGCTGAATAGGCTTGCGGAAACGGAAACTTTCCGCAACCTCATGGAGGTGGCAGCCCCCCCGTTACTCTGTCCCCAGCCGCCACTATTTTTTCTGCTATGCCGTCCCCGCCCTACACCACCACGTGTCGGATAACATCATCCGTGCCCTCAGCAACGCGGTTTGTGGGAAGGTCCACCTAACCACAGACACGTGGACAAGTACCGGTGGGCAGGGACACTACATCTCCCTCACAGCACATTGGGTGAACCTTGTGGAGGCTGGGACCCAGTCTGACCGTGGGCCTACTCATGTGCTACCCACACCCAGAATTGCAGGACCAATTTTGGTGTCTGTTTCACCGGCACATTACGCCTCTTCCTCCACCCCCCCCTTCCTCCTCCCCCCTCCTCCTCCAAAAGAGTATTGATGGCCACATCGCCGAGTGGCCATCGGCGGGGAAGCGACAGCAGGCCATGCTGAAACTGCTTAGCTTGGGCGACAAGAGGCATACGGATGAAGAGCTGTTAGAGGGCATCAGGGGAGAGACCACTGTATGGCTAGCGCGGCAGAACCTGCAACCAGGCCTGGTTGTTTGTGACAATGGGCATAACCTGGTGGCGGCTCTGAAACTTGGTGGACTCACAATTGTGCCATGCATTGCCCACATATTAAACATAGTGGTCCAGCGGTTTCTTAAGACCTACCCTGAGCTTGCTGCGTTGCTCACCAAGGTGCGCCGCATCTGTGCACATTTTAGGAAGTCCACCACAGATGCTGCCACCCTCAGGACAGTGCAACAGCGGTTACAACTCCCTGCTCACCGGCTGCTGTGTGACGTTCCCACATGTTGGAATTCAACGTTGCATATGATAGACAGGGTGTACCAACAGCGCAGGGCAATAATAGACTGCCAGCTGACATCGTCCCAGAGAGGTGGTAGTCATGCCAGTCAGCTTCCTCAGGTGTATAAATGAGGAGTGGACATGGATGGCTGGCATCTTCCAGGTCTTAGGCCCCTTTGAGGAGGCAACACATATGGTTAGCGGCGATGCGGACATCATCAGTGTCACCATCCCGCTGCTGTGTCTTATCCAAAACTCCTTAAAGAACTTAATATCAGAGGCTTTAGGCATGTCACAGGAGATGGGGGAAGACAGTGTGTTCTTTTACAGCCAGACAACCCTCAGATCAGTTTTGCAGCACGAATTGGAGGAGGAGGTAGAGGAGGAGGAGACTCTTGGCCACACTGCAGTGGAGTGATTCGATCATAGCAGTTCAGCGGGTATGGGCTGAGGAGGAGGAATTGGAGGTGGAGGTAGAGGAGGAGGAGGAGGAGATGGATAGTCAGTCGATTGAGGAGAGGGAAGTGTTGCGCTGTGGGACTGTACCTCACATGGCTGACTTTATGTTAGGCTGCCTTTGTCACGAGAAGACCATTCTGGCCACCAATGATTACTGGGTGTACACCCTCCTACACCCACAGTGTAAGGACAATTTCTCCACTCTGATTCCTGTGGAGGAAAGGACTACAAGGGTCAATTCATACCACAAGGCCCTGGTGCAAAAAATGCTACAAGCATTTCCATCTGACACCGCTAGTGACAGGGGATGGACTGCAGTGGGCCAAGTAATAGGGGAGAGGAGTGGAAAAGGCAGCGTGTCCAGCAAGGGCAGGGGTACACTGGGTTAGGCCTTTGCCAATTTTTTCTCACCCCAGCAAGACTGTACCACCTGTCCACAGGTTAGGCAGAGTAGGGCGGAACTGTACCGCAAGATGGTGAGGGAGTATGTCGCAGACCAGACCAGCGTCCTGAGCGATCACTCCGTGCCATACAATTATTGGGTGTCCAAGCTGGACAAATGGCCTGAACTGGTGCAGTACGCCTTGGAGGTGCTGGCCTGCCCTGCTGCTAGCGTATTGTCTGAAAGGGTTTTTAGTGCTGCTGGGGGATAAACACCGACAAACAGGCTGATGTTCATCAAGATGAACAAGTCGTGGATGAACAGGCTCTCTACACACAATGTTTACGGAGGGCCAACAGGCTCTCTACACACAATGTTTACGGAGGGCCAACAGGCTCTCTACACACAATGTTTACGGAAGGCCAACAGGCTCTCTACACACAATTTGTACGGAGGGCCAACAGGCTCTCTACACACAATGCTTACGGAGGGCCAACAGGCTCTCTACACACAATGTTTACGGAGGGTCAACAGGCTCTCTACACACAATATTTACGGAGGGTCAACAGACTCTCTACACACAATGTTTATGGAAGGCCAACAGGCTCTTTACACACAATTTGTACGGAGGGCCAACAGGCTCTCTACACACGATATTTATGGCGGGGCACAAAAGGCTCTCTACACACAATCTTTACGGCGGGGCACAAAAGGCCTGTTGCTTGCCTACTGTGTCTCTCCAAAAACTTCATCCTGAGGCCATTTTAGTGGCTGTTGAAAATTGAAGTTTTCCTGTGGTTCGCCTACTGTCTCTCTTCAAAAATTTTTGCCTGAGGTCCAAGTACTACTGGCTTTTGAAAATTTTACTACTCCTCCTCCGCTGCGCCTACTGTCTCTCCAAAAAAACTTCTTTCTGAGGCCCAACTACTGTGGTACTGGACTAATCCAGGTGCAAGTGACCAGACCTTAGCATGTCAGCACTGATCACTGGGTCACTCCGCTACCAGTGTCCACCACCTTACAGCAGCCATTCACATCCTGTCACCCAGCTTTCCCATGTATGATGCTGGAAAATATGACTTGATCTAACATAAGTGATAAATCCTGACACACATGTCTATTACCTTCTATTAGATTGTCATCACCCAGCTTTCTTAGAGTCCTGATCAACAAGTTGTCATTCAGAAATCTCAGAACATTGGGTGACAGCTTCTCTATGCTTGCAAGTGGTAATGGTTTCAATGGTCTTGAATTCACATCCCTGGGAAAGCTGGGTCTTCCTGGAATGAATAGATTGTTGTCATTCTGAACTTGGGAAAGCAGGGTTATACAGATCTTGTCATTCTTGCAAATCAAGTTGTCACTCTACTTTCACAAGTATCTGAATGGCAAATATACAGCCAGATTTAAAATGGTGAAACCCCACCCAGCTTTCCCAGAGTCCTGAATGACAGATCATTTCCCTGGTTTGGTAATGGTGTGTGTATGTGTGTGTGACACTTGGTGTCAGGGTCAGTCCTGCAGCAGTGGGGATTAGAGGGATGAATGATATGTATTGCACAGTCCCTGCCCAGTGCCTCCCCTTGCACATGTGACCTTGTCATCCCTGAAGGTCCTGTCGCTCCTTGCACTGTCTCTGCCTGCTCCATGCATGCTGCCCCTGGTGTTCCCTATCCATTTCCATGGTGTTTCCATCACTTTCTGAGGTTTTCAGGCGTTTAGGCAACCTTGCCTGTGAAGAACTTTGGTCCCCTGCAAAAATGCTCGGATCTCCCATTGACTTCAATAGGGTTCGTTATTCGGAACGAACACCCGAACTTCCGGAAATGTTCGACTCGAGTACCGAGCATTTTAGTACTCGCTCATCTCTAATCCAGATCTTTCAAAAATCATTTCTGCATTTCCCCAGATTACTTATCGCAAAGGCAGGAGCTTTAAAGACCGACTGATTCACAACCACCATACCGGCCCAAGATGGGAGGGCACATGGCTGGACAGGAAGCCTCACGGTGTTTTCAGATGTGGGTCTTGCAAGGCCTGCAGATTTATGCAGACCTCAAAAACGGTCACTTGTTCTGTGACAGACTACATATACTATCAAAGACTGAGTTAATGGTAAAAGTAAAGGGGTTATCTATCTTTATTAGTGTTCATGTCCCAAAGATGGGAAAAATCACTCGTGAATTTAGATGCAGAATCCTTGAGCATGTTAACATTAATAAAAAAAGTGATACCCCTGTGGCCAATCATATCATTGATGTTCATAATGGTGACCTATGAGCTGTCCGTTTCTTGGCCCTCCAACTGGTGCCTATTTCTCCCAGAAAGGGTGACTGGGATCGGAAAATTTTGCAAAAGGAATCTGAATGGATCTATCGTTTCCGATCCCAGTCCCCTCTGAGACTTAACGAAAGATTGACCTTTACATGTTTTATTTAATTTTCATTTGTAGTTGTTTTCACCTCTCTGTTTAAATTTAAGTATATCTTTTTCCCCTGTACTGGCCGCCTGTTCTGGTCTATGGCACGTGAAGTGCTTAAATTATTGTGGATAATCCCTTCCATCGCATCTATGTTTGTCTCATGTGGGTATGAATTATCTCTTCACATACAAAAGTTATGAGTTATATGTGCTATTATCTTTTTAATGTAGCTTTGCTGTAGGCAGTTAAGTATGTGTAGTGATATTGTTTGGAAAGGTCCTTTTGGTCTCCTTGGTGACCAGTAACATTACCTGTTAGTCACTGCCCCTTTGCATCTCATACCGGCCCTTGATGCGCTCCACGTCAACCGGAAAAAATGCTAACGTAGTCAGTGAAGTTGATTTGCCAAAAAAACTGTGAATCTTTGTTTATGGGTTTGTTCATGTAAAATAACTATTTGCAGAGTTATTCGCCATCCAAACAGAGAAGAGTGATATAATGCTAACGTAGTCAGTGAAGTTGACTTGCCAAAAAAACTGAGTCCGTGTTTGTGGGTTTGTTCATTTAAAATAACTATTATGGCGTTATTCGCCATCCAAACAGAAAAGCGTGATATTGTGCTAACGTAGTCAGTGAAGTCGACTTTCCCAAAAAACTGTGAATCCGTGTTTGTGGGTTTGTTCATTTAAAATAACAATTTGCGACGTTATTCGCCATCCAAACAGAAAAGCGTGATATAGTGCTAATGTAGTCCATGAAGTTTACTTGCAAAAAAAACTGTGAGTCCGTGTTTGTGGGTTTGTTCATTTAAAATAACTATTTGTGGCGTTATTCGCCATCCAAAAATAAAAGCGTGATATTGTGCTAACGTAGTTAGTGAACTTGACTTGCCAAAAAAACTGTGAATCCGTGTTTGTGGGATTGTTCATTTAAAATAACTACAGATGCGTCCACACTTAACTTATCTCCAAACTCAGAGTGGTGACAGTTTTGTCCTGATAGCAAAACAACATGATATCGCGAGATTGTAACTAAACTCTAAAAAACTGCAATACACGTCACAACCACTGGGCGGTGAGTGCTCCACATTTAGCTGATTGCTCAGCTGCTTTTTCTTTTGTTTAGAGCTGCTGGCCTCAGATGTGAGATATTTATCGGCAGACCAAGCTAAATGTGGTGAGATCTATTGACAATATTTAATGTGCTAAAGTCAAACACATGAGAAAAAAGGAAAACTAAATAGAGTATCCAAACATTGTGTGTTACCGTCAGCTGGACTGTGTATCTAATCCTATCTTAAGTAATACTGTCTACAGAGTCGTGTATCTAAGCCTACTATGTGTGATACTGTCTGCGTAGCAGTGTATCTAATCCTGTCATGTGTGATACTGTCTGAAGAGTTGTGTATCTAAACCTGTCATGTGTGATACTGTCTGCTTACCAGTGTATCTAATCCTATCATATGTGATACTGTCTTCAGGATCGTGTATTTAATCCTATCCTGTGTGATACTGTCTGCCGAGCTGTGTATCTAATCCTATCATATATAATACTGTCTAAAGAGTTGTGTATCTAATCCGATCATATGTAATACTGTCTGCAGAGTTGTGTATCTAAGCCTATCATGTGTGATACTGTCTGCTGAGCTGTGTATCTAATCCTACTTTGTGTGATACTGTCTGCTTAGATGTGTATCTAATCCCACCTTGTTTGATACTGTCTGCTGAGCTGTGTATCTAATCCTATAATGTGTGATACTGTTTGCAGAGTTGTGTATCCAATCCTATCATGTCTGATACTGTTTGCAGGGTTGTGTATCCAATCCTTTCATGTGTGATACTATCTGCAGAGTTGCGTATCTAAGCCTATTGTCTGCTGAACTGTGTATCTAATCCTATTCTGGGTGACAGTGTCTCCTAAACTGTGTATCTAATCCTATCATGTGTGATACTGTGTGCAGAGTTGTGTATCTAAGCCTATTGTGTACGATACTGCCTGCTAAGTTGTGTATCTAATCCTATCATGTGTGATACTGTCTGCTAAGATGGATATCTAATCCTATGTTGTGTGATACTGCCTGCATATATGTGTATCTAATCCTATCATGTGTGATACTGTCTGCTAAACTGCGTATCTAATCCTATCATGTGAGATACTGTTTGCAGAGTTGTGTATCCAATCCTTTCATGTGTGATACTATCTGCAGAGTTGCATATCTAAGCCTATTGTGTATGATACTGCCTGCTAAGTTGTGTATCTAATCCTATCATGTGTGATACTGTCTGCTTAGATGGGTATCTAATCCTATCATGTGTGATACTGTCTGCTGAACTGTGTATCTAATCCTATTCTGGGTGACAGTGTCTGCTAAACTACATATCTAATCCTATCATTTGTGATACTGTTTGCAGAGTTGCGTATCTAAACCTATTGTGTATGACACTGTCTGCTAAGATGGGTATCTAATCCTATCTTGTGTAATACTGCCTGCATATCTATGTATCTAATCCTATCATGTGTGATACTGTTTGCAGAGTTGTCTATCTAATCCTATAATGTGTGATACTGTTTGCAGAGTTGTGTATCCAATCCTTTCATGTGTGATACTATCTGCAGAGTTACGTATCTAAGCCTATTGTGTATAATACTGCCTGCTAAATTATGTATCTAATCCTATAATGTGTGATACTGTTTGCAGTTATGTATCCAATTCTATCATGTCTGATACTGTTTGCAGAGTTGTGTATCCAATCCTTTCATGTGTGGTACTATCTGCAGAGTTGCGTATCTAAGCCTATTGTGTATGATACTGCCTGCTAAGTTGTGTATCTAATCCTATCATGTGTGATACTGTTTGCAGAGTTGTGTATCTAATCCTATCATGTGTGATACTGTCTGCTGAACTGTGTATCTAATCCTATTTTGGTTGACATCGTCTGCTAAACTGTGTATCTAATCCTATCATGTGTGATACTGTTTGCAGAGTTGTGTATCCAATCCTTTCATGTGATACTATCTGCAGAGTTGCGTATCTAAACCTATTGTGTATGATACTACCTGCTAAGTTGTGTATCTAATCCTATCATGTGTGATACTCTCTGCTGAACTGTGTATCTAATCCTATTCTGGGTGGCAGTGTCTGCTAAACTGCGTATCTAATCCTATCATGTGTGATACTGTTTGCAGAGTTGCGTATCTAATCCTATCATGTGTGATACTGTCTGCGTATCTGTGTATCTAATCCTATCATGTGTGATACTGTCTGCTGAACTTTGTATCTAATCCTATTCTGGGTGACAGTGTCTGCTAAACTGCGTATCTAATCCTATCATGTGTGATACTGACTGCGTATCCGTGTATCTAATCCTATCATGTGTGATACTGTCTGCTAAACTGCGTATCTAATCCTATCATGTGTGATACTGTTTGCTGAACTCTGTATCTAATCCTATTCTGGGCGACAGCGTCTGCTAAGCTTTGTATCTAATCCCATCATGTGTGATAGTTTGCAGAGTTGTGTATCTAATCCTATCCTGTGTGATACTGTCTGCTGAACTGTGTATCTAATCCTATTCTGGGTGGCAGTGTCTGCTAAAATGTGTATCTATTCCTATCATGTGCGATACTGTCTGCTGAACTGTGTATCTAATCCTACCTTGTGTGATACTGTCTTCTGAGCTGTGTATCTATTCCTATCATGTGTGATACTGTCTATGAAGCGATTAAATGTATGTTTATAGAGTGTGATACTGTCTGCTGAGCTGTGTTTCTAATTCTATTAGAGGTGATACTCTCTGCTGAACTGTGTATCTAATCCTACCTTGTGTGAGTTTTCTGCTGACCTGTGTATCTAACTCTGTTAGGTGTGATACTGTCTTTGAAGCTATTGTTGTATCTTTATAGAGTGTGATACAGATAGAGATAAGGAGCTTTCCATTGTGAACATACTGTACACTCAGCCACTGCTCAGATAAGAGAGGTGGGGGAGGTGCTCATGTATTTCAGACCCTGCATTTCCCTGTCTTGTGGATGAGGCCTGATTACCAGTTAAGTAAGGCTACTTTCACATTAGCGGCAGCACAGATCCGGCAGGTGAAGGGTGCCGCCGGATCCGTGCTGCTGCAGGGACATGTGTGGGGCCAGAACCGCGCTCCCTCCCCACACATGTCACACAGTACATACACACACAGATATATACACATACAAATACACATCCATACTTACATGCTCCCGGCAGGTCTCCACAGCGCAGAAGGAGCAGGAAGGCGCACACATAGGACAATTCCCCACAGCGCCCTCTGCTGGGCGTCGGGTGGAATCATCCTATGTGTGTGCCATCCTGCTCCTCCTCCGCTGTGGAGACCTGCCGGGAGCATGTAAGTATGGATGTGTATTTGTATGTGTATATGTCTGTGTATGTATGTCTGTATGTATGTGTGTATGTGTGTATGTATGTGTGCAGGTGACGGATCCGTTTACCATTGTGTCACACTGAATGGATCTGTCCTTATTGACTTTCATTGGGGGTCATGACGGATCCGTCTTGGTGCGGATGCCTGGACCGGAGAGCAAACCGTAGCATGCTGCGTTTTGCTCTCCGGTCTGAAGACGGAACAGAATGCTTTCAGGAGCATTCCGTTGTCTTCAGTTCAGTTTTGTCCCCATTGACAATGAATGGGGACAAAACTGAAGCGTTTTATTCCGGTATTAAGCCCCTATGACGGAACTCCATACCGGAATTATAAAACGCTAGTGTGAAAGTATCCTTAGTTATAGAAGCCCATTCATGTTGCTAATGGAAAATATAGCACAAAACATGTTTATTGCTTTCAGTCCCTGAGGCGGATCTTATTTTTAGGGGAAAAAAAAAACCTTTCAACAGAGCAGTGGTGCCACTGGTTTTGTCCCCCTTACATTTTTTAAATTATTTTGGCAGACCCAGGTCTGTGGATCTTTAGAAAAAAATACTAGAGTACTCCTGATTCAGGGTTTAATTTGAACAAACTTTAATTATGGGTTTAATGCAGAAAATAACAATTGCACCATTTTTATTTACAACATCTCCCAATCCTAATGAATTACCATCGGGCAGCATGTAGTCCAGAACCACAGCCTGGATCTAGGGCTGCCCTTTAGGCCCCATTCACACGACCGTATGAATGGGGCCGTATCTATCCTCAAAATTAAGGGAATAGATGCGGCCCCATTCACCTCTATGAGGACTGGAACCGCGGCTCTTTTGAAGCATGTCCTATACTTGTCCGTGCGCACAGACTAGTATAGGCATTTTCAATGGGGCCGCACGGCGTGTGTTCCGAGCGCTGCGGAACACATGCCGGGGCGGCCCCGTATATTTGCGGGTCCGCAAATATATGGTCATGTGAATGGGGCCTTACTCTTCCATGGCTAGCATGAAAAGCTTTAGTGATACAGAATGTTACATGCCAGTGGCATTGCCTTCCTTTTCTATCACGAATGGAAGGACTTTATACAGATCAATGTAATTGTTGCATTGTTGTACAGTTAGGACGTCATCCCAGAACTTAAGCATTCCGTCAATCAACTCCTGCTTAGTCTTTGGCTTTATTTCAGACCTTATAAATCTGTAGTGCCAGTATACAATCCTCCTTCCACCTCCCTCCTCATATTGCATGCATTGCCAATAAATATATATTGCCCACCCTGTATTGCCAATGGAGAATTCCCCCTGCAAATCAGACAAGAAGAGAACAGGATCTATATTTTTGGTGGGGCCATGGAGCAGACATTCAGATGCAGGCAGCACATGGTGTTGTCCACATCTTTTTGCCCCCATTGAAATGAATGGGTCCTCAAAAAATGTGGATCAGATGCAGACCAAAAATATGGTCATGTGAATGCACTAAGGGTAAATACACAAAGTTTTCTGGATGAGGATTTGAAGCAGACCTGACAACAGAAACGGATTGGAAAGGAATTAGGCTTCTTTCACATTAGTGTTATTGCTGGATCCGGCAGGGTTCAGTAATAACGCTTCCGTTACTGATAATACAACCGTCTGTATCGTTATGAACGGATCCAGTTGTATTATCTGTAACATTGCTGGGACTGAAGTCAATGGAGGACAGATCCGGTTTCCATTGTATCAGACAGAACAGATCTGTCCCCATTGACCTGCATTGTGACCTGCATTGTGGGTCATGACGTTTTGCTCCAGATCCCCAGGATGGAAAGCAAAATACAACATGTTGCAGTTTGCTCTCCGGCCTGCGGACGCAACTAAACTGAATGGAATGTATTTAGGAGCGCTCCGTTCTCTTCAGTTCAGTTTTGTCCCCATTGACAATGAATGGGGACAAAACTGAAGTGGGTATTTCCGGTATTGAGCCCCTATGACAGAAATCAATATGGGAAAACAATAACGCTAGTGTGAAAATACCCTTAGAACTATAAAAGAGGATTTATACTTCTGGCTGTGGCTCCT
>ONZH01024688.1:0-15951 GCA_900303285.1 Rhinella marina
AAGGTGGGATTAGATACACATCTAAGCAGACAGTATCACACAAAGTAGGATTAGATACACAGCTTAGCAGACAGTGTCACACAAGGTAGTATTAGATACGCAGCTAAGCAGACAGTATCACACATGATAGGCTTAGATACCCAACTCTTCAGACAGTATTATATATGATAGGATTAGATACACAACTCTTCAAGCAGTATCACACACAATAGGCTTAGATGCACGACACTGTAGACAGTATCACACATGACAGGATTAGATACACTGCTACACAGACAGTATTACACATAATAGGCTTAGATACACTACTCTGTAGACAGTATTACTTAAGATAGGATTAGATACACAGTCCAGCTGACGGTATCACACAATGTTTGGATACTCTATTTAGTTTTCCTTTTTTCTCATGTGTTTGACTTTAGCACATAATATTCTCAATAGATCTCATCACATTTAGCTTGGTCTGCCGATAAATATCTCACATCTGAGGCCAGCAGCTCTAAACAATAGAAAAAGCAGCTGAGCAATCAGCTAAATGTGGAGCACTCACCGCCCAGTGGTTGTGACATGTATTGCAGTTTTTTAGAGTTTAGTTACAATCTCGCGATATCATGTTGTTTTGCTATCAGGACAAAACTGTCACCACTCTGAGTTTGGAGATAAGTTAAGTGTGGACGCATCTGTATATAAACGGACCATACAAAAAATATCAAGGGAAGCTATTCTGTGTTAAAAACAAGAGGTCACGCCCTACGACTGGAGGAAAAAAGATTCAGTCATAAGAGGCAACAGTCATTCTTTACAGTATGGGCTGAGAATCTCTGGAATAGCCTGCCGCAGGTACTGGTCACAGCAAATACAGGAGATGCTTCAAAAAAGGTTTAGACTTTTTATTTCAAAATAACATTGAGGCTTATGACAATGTATAGAAATCTTGTTCTACACACCATTACCTTTGGCCCTACCACTTTTTAAAAAGAAGATGGACATAGATCCAGAGATTTGTGGATTACAGGTTGGACTTGATGGACTTCTGTCTTTTTCCAACTTTAATAACTATGTAACTGTATGAAACTACTGTTTCCTACTTTAAAGGCAAGGTTTCAATTGGAGAACTTCTTGCCATGGCTTTATGTAACTGTATGAGTGGGAGTCAAAATGCTGAGACCTCGAGAAGCACTTGCATATTGCATTCTCTCTCCTCACTGCAGAGGACGGAATTGAGATGGACCCATAGACTTCGAGTCCATCTCCTACAGCGAGGAGAGAGAGCTCAATATGTGCCTGATTCTTGCTCCTCGTTCTACAGATCAGTGGGAGTCTCAGAACTCTACTTTTTAATGTCTCTATGCTATACAATTTTCATCTGTAGAAAGGTCATATAACTAGTTGATTATTATACTGCCAAATATAATGGAAAATGTAATTCAAGTTCCCAACATTTTAGGTTCTCAACCTAGTGGACCAGTAGAGTAGACACCATGTCTCTAGGGGGTGCTCATATTGTTCTTCTTCTGTGCTTTTAATAGGTCATCATGGTGTAAGTTCATAGTCTTGGGGAAGTTGCTCTTCTGTGATCACTAGCAATAAATGTGCTAATATTTATTGATCTACTGGTATCAGTGTTTCTCAATACCCTCTCCTGTTGTATCTGTACGCTGTCAGGAGCGGCAGGCAATAAAATGCAAATACTGTGAGGAGGAAGGACTCTGGGCAACACATTTATAAGGACTGGAGATCACATTGTCATCATTAGACTACATCCGGACATCAAGGTAATGCTTTGCATGTGATTGGTAGTCACTGAATATCTCAGACATGATTTGTTGCTCTGCATAATACTAAGGCTGTACTTGTGATGCTTTACTTTTCTCTTACTTACATACCTGTACAATATATATCTATAATTTGCTAGTTTCAAATATTGCTGTCGAATCTTTCAAATGGCGAGTTCCCAAGACAGACATTTATGGAATATCCATAAATAATTGTACAAATGTCTGATTACTACGAGAACAATGTAAAAAAAAAAACAATCACTAATGCAGCTATTGCTAAAATAACCTGATAATATAGTAATAAATGTTACCTAGATAGGAGCGACATATATCACACTAGCCGGTAGTTATATATAAAGTACAGTCTCTTCTGCTGTGAGGGAGGTGTTCTAATAACACCTGGAGATATTATCACGTCTGATATGGCAGGTAACAGATGTATGGCGCAGAGGGGACGGAAGGGGAGTACCCTTTCACTAGGGAGAGGTAGGAGTAGTAACCCCTAGCTCACCTAGCACCTAGCTGACCTGACGTCCCTAGACGGGCTGCTAACCCGTTTACCGATCACGTGCCTCGTCCCTGGCTTACCCTGAAATAAACCCTAGGTAGTGAGCAGGGCGGTGGGAGCACTAGTCCTCCCCACTGACACCTAGGGTAACAACGGGGAAAGGACAAACAATACAAACACCACAAACAATCCCCCGAAGGGAGACAACAATAACAGGAGTCGACCGGAGATCCAACAACTCCAGTTCCAACGGCACCACAGCAGCAGTTGTCCACCTGAGGTCAGAATAGATCATCTGGGAAGAAGGTCTATATCTGGCAACAAGGGAAGCAGAAAGGGAGACTATATAGTAGCTGGGAGTGGCTGACAGAGAACAGCTGAAAGGAAAAGCTACCGATTCCTAAATGGGACAAAAAGGATCGCAAACCTAAGCAGGAAAACTTGGACCGGAATCCGTTCCCACCACTAGGTCATGAAGCGATCTCTTGAAACCGAGAGGGTAGCCACCCCCCCCACAACAGGGTCAGCGGTAGGTTGTGACACCCTTGTGACAAATATATAATGTAGTGCAGTATAATGTGCTGTCAGTGTATATAAGCCTATCATGTGTGATATCGTCTGCTGAGCTTTTTATCTAAGCCTACTATTATATGTCGCACTGTCCAGTGAGCCATGTATCTAAACCTGTTGTGTACAATACTGTGTACTGAATATGTATCTACACCTATCATGTATGATTAGCTGAGTATATAATCCTATCCTATCACCTATATATGATTCTGTGTACTGAGCCTTGGGGCTAAGCCTAACACTTGTGGTACTTTTTGCTGAGCAGTGTATCTAATCCTATCACGTGTGATAGAAGAAGACACAGGCAGTCCAGGTTTTTGATCAGTCATGAAATCTGAGGACACGTGCTGCAGGCGTCTGTGATTTCCTCACTTTATATAAAATCTGTTAAAGGGGTTGTACAGGATTAGAAAAACATGGCTGCTGCTGTCCAGAAGCAGCACCACAACGGTCCATGGATTGAGTCTGGTATTGCAGCTCAGGCCCAATAAAATGAATAGTGCTAGACTGCAATACCTAACACCACCTATGAGATGATAGATATTGCTCATTAATATCAGCCCTGTAACAGGAGGAAGCAGTCATTTTTTACCCCTTTAAGAGTCATAGAGTTCATTATTACAACCACTAGAATTAGGGACCTTAATAGTCACAACCTTTCAATTTCCAGAACACTTTTAAATAGACTTTGTAGGATAAAATTGTAATAGGAGGAGCGGTTACCTCCCGCTATACAGTAAAGAATCTGTTGGGTTCTTCTATCAGTAGATCCCGTTCTGGACCAGATCACCAGGTCAGATCTGACGAAGGCCAAATGATGGACGGTGGAAAGAAAACCCTGATTTTCCTTACTTTCTGCGCACTTGGTAAGAGACTGAAATTGATGAGGCTGGAGAGTGTGATGTGAAGTATGATGCACCATGAGATGTCTCCAAGATGTGCCTGTGGGACAAATACTTATTCCTTAGAGGAAAATCTTTAGTTAGGTCACACAATAGTTTTGGAGACATCTCCTACCAAAGAATGTCCAAAACCAGGCTCCAAAATGATGCCAGGAGTGAGACGTGCAACATGTCATGAAAGACTAGAGGAACTTGACCTACATTCATGGGTAATGATGGCAGATTGTTACCTATGAACCTTAGACATGTGCACTTGGCAGCTGAAGACATCTGTGTTGGTCCCATGTTCATATGTGTCCGCATTGCTGAGAAGAATGATGTTTTATTATATGGAAATGAGCCTCTAGGAGCAACGGGGGCGTTACCATTACACCTAGAGGCTCTGCTCTCTCTATAACTGCTGCTCCCTCTGCACTTTGATTGACAGGGTCAGGGAGTGAAACGTCCTCATGTCCTTTATTCTTCATGCAAGTGAGGTCTTCATGGGACCGAGGGGTTTGACCAGTACTAGAAAGCTGAGAAGCTGAGGTGCACAGAGGAGCTAGGCCATGCCCCTTAGTGCACCTCAAAAAAGTCTTGTTCTCATGAATGTCACAACCAATTTTGACAAGAGGTGTGTTATTTTAATCAGCAGGATCAACTCTACCAGGTAGTATGCCTGGTTTAATAGAGTCGACCCTGTTGACAGATTTTCTTTAAAAGGTGTTTCCCTCGAAAAATATTAACAATTTTCAAACCAGCACATGGATCTGAATACATTTGTGATTGCATATTTAATATAGCCACTGAGTTAGTCAATGAAATCTACTGTATATAGCGCCACCTGCTGTTTGCACAGCAGGGTGGTCACTAGAGATGGTCACTAGAGATGAGCGAAGTTCTCTAAAATTCGCTTCAACTTTTACAAAAAAATTTACAAAAAAAAAATCACTTCGTGACAAATTGTTTAATCACAAAGCGCATTTCTTTGTAAATAGCAGGTGCAATGATAGGGAACGGTGATTGCGCCACCCCCATCATTGAACCCCTCACATGCCGCGTTCATTGCTGATCGTGGCATCTGAGATCCATATTAAATCATTCTAGTGTTTGCTAATAAAAATAAAAAATTATACTTACCTCATCCATTTGAGCGTGAAGAGGCCGCCACTGCCATCTTGCTTGAACATCCAGCGCGAAATCTCTCACAGAGCGCGATGACATCATCACGTTGGGCGGCGTGATGACGTCATACGTCACCGTGTATGAGATTTCGCACACTGGATCTTCAAGCATGATGGTCGCGATGGCCTCTTCGACCTGAAATGGATGAGGTAAGTATAATTCGTGAACTTCGATTCTCTCAACACTAGTGGTCGCACATGCTCAGTTTCATCTTTTAACTAACATCAGCTGTATCTACTGTTATCAGCTGTCACGTTTACAGGGGAAGAGCTGCAGCAGACAGGACATGCCCACTGAGAAAAGAAACACTCGTGTGCCAGTCCAAATAGGAGAAATGAATGGGGAGATCTCTAGATCAGTGTGAGGTACACGGCTGGTTTTAGCTTTGTTAGGAAGAGACTGTCATGTCCTATATGATGTCTGATTTTCATTTTACTTTAATTATGGGATAACTCTTTAAAGAAAACTCCTTTAATCATATGTGTCCTTCCCTTTCACGTAATGGTACATCAACAGCCATAAGTAGTTACGATACCTCAATGGGCCCAGTGCTCTTGATGGTTGCAGAACTTGCTATTATGGTTAGTCCTCTCCCTTGATTGGGGACCTGCAATACTTCATTCCTCCATCGAGACTGAGGTTCTTCTTCTGAAATGTGCTTTATAAAGTTCTTGTTTTTTTACACATCTCATATGTTCTTGTTATTTCTTCCACAGTCGGAGCCCAAAATGTTCAAAGAATCACACACATTCTTGAAATTTTGGTTTCTGTCCCATCAACCCACATCGGAGACACAGAAATTGGGTATACAAGCTTCACTGCATCAGCCGGCCACCCATTCAAGTACACAGTGGTAGCCCAGAAGAATCAAACCCAATGCATCAACTCCACTAATCCCCTCTGCACCTCCATAATTAAAGAGCCAAAACTTGATGTGTCGGTGTCCTCAAGAGGAAGCAATGGGAACAGATTGACCTATTCCAATTCCATTAATGGGTCACAGCAGCTCGTAATATATATTGACTCTAAAGTCACTCTCACCCCCGAGATACTGAATGGTGGAAGTGACAACATCACGCTTATTCTAGATATTTTGTATGATAAAGCCAACACAACTTATGGCTCATTCAGCTCAGTTCCAAGTCCGACAACATTTACAGTTAAGGCTGAATTTTTTTCTAATGCCATTGTCGAAAATGATGGAGAAGGAAATGGACAATCTACCCTGCGTGAGTTGACTTAGTAAAATATATATATAACGTATTTTTTAGCCTTAGGGATGGCAGAGTTGGCCTGCACACCTCGCTTGTGTGGAATGTTTAGTTGTGGTATCCTGAATAGGGTTTCAGTCATGGGAAACGTAGGATAAGGGGTAATGAGACATGGTTCTAAAAACCACTTGGACGAAATGATGGGTGGTGACTGTTTTTTGAAGTTAAAGAAATCTGGTGGCCATTTCAATCTTTTAATTTCAAGGTGTGATTATACCGATCAGGTCCATAACTACCATAGTGGCAGACCATGCGACTGCTATGGGGCTCAGGGCAAGAGGGGGCCCAGTCTTAGTTGGGATCATCTCCTATTCTACTGGGGGTGAAAACTTGGTCAGGACTCTACCCTCTAAAGGAACAACTTTTAGGAAATGAAGCAGTGGAAAAATGGCCCAAGGGGCATTGAAAGGGGTTTAGGCAGAAACCCTTCTGTCCTGTGTGGGGGGCCTGGTTTGATCCTTGCTATGGGGCCCTTACTTCTCTATGTACGCCACTGATACCAATGGTTAAAATTGGTGCTGAAAGGGTTAATAGAAAAGGAGCATGGTTTAGTGTGATAAAGGAGCTCGTGTTAATAGAATAATTGGAGTGATAGATACAAATTAACACTTTTTTATTTTATTTATAACCAAAGGTGCATCCTATAGGTTGAAAAATATGGGGTGTATATATATATTGTATGTGGTATGTATGTAATGAAGAGGGAAGAATAGATGATTATATGTGAAGTTCGCAAATACTTTAAAGAGCACCAGTTGGCGAGAACAACCCAATTAAACAGGCAGTTTGATCCTGCTAATAAAAATGATATCTGTCTTATGAAAATTGTTTTTTTGGTTCCTTATTCTTTATGCAAGTGAGGGTTTCAGAGCACTAAGGGCGGGGCCCGGACTCTTTGTGCACCTCAGCTCCTCAGTAATGGACACACCCCCTCGGAGCCCTGAAGCCCTCACTTGCATAAAGAATAAAAGTAATTTTTCTCGGGAACGTCACAAGCGATTTTCACAAGACAGGTACTATTTTAATCATTAACCTTAGTAGGCGGTATGCATGGTTTAGTACCGCAGATTCTGCTGACAAATGCTCTTTAAAGGGGTTATCCCACCTTGAACGTTGGGGACATATCATTAGGATATGCCCCCAATGTCTATCCTTAGAACAGAGCCCACAGAGTAGCCTCTGCTATTTCTGAAAGCCCCATAGAAGAGAATGGAGCAGTAGCTGTGCATGCTCACTCGGCTATTTTCGGAAGTTCCATTGAAATGAATTGGACAAACTCACCGCGCAAGCATGGCTACCGCTCCATTCACTTCTATGGGGCTTACGGAAATAGCCCACCAAGCACTTTTATCATCTTTTGACCCTGGCAGCCCCACCGATGAGCAGATTGAAGGGGCTGTGGTGCTCCACGTGGTGCTGCGCCCCCTTCATTACATTTGGTAGTGGCTGCTCCTGTTATTACAGCTCAGTCGCATTCACTTGAAGGGGGCCGAGCAGCAGAGACGTCTAAGGCCCAGGTAACAACACACGCTGATGACCAAAGATCGCAGTGTAGAGCAGCCTGAATGGTAACAAATGGAAGTGAATGGGATCGCGTTGCGATCTGCAAGTTACTGTGATCCCAACTGTCGAAAGAAATCCAAAGGAGGAACAATATGGCTTTCATTACGTGTGATTCAGGCTGTGCTACACTTGGATTATTGGTTGTGTCATGATCAAAATCTTCATGTCGCCCCAGCCTAATAGTGGGCACAGCCACTACTACAAGTACAGAGCGGTGACTGGTAGATAAGTAAGGGCAGAGATTACCGAGTGCAGCTCGGATTGTAAGGAGTATTATGTGATTTCTCCCCAGATTCTGGTCCATTGAGCGCTCTCATTCTCCTGGCTCTGCTTCCGATTTTACTTCTCAAGTGATCGACAAGAGACTGATGACCGAGGTAAGTTGTAAGAATGACACCGACAGTCACACATCTCCACCTCTTCTCCAGGACTGTGGAAGGTCATCGGGGGATCCCCATGTTCCTGGGAAGTCGGGGGCCAGATGTGAGCAGTGTGTGCAGAACCCAGATAAACAGGAGCCGAATTAGATAATACTGAGCCTCATGGCAAAGATTGGAAAAGCCCCTATTAAATATAGGGATCCCATTCTGTTACAGGCTCAACCTCCTCAGTGTAGATCCCTAGGCTGTAAAAACCTACTTAAAGGGTCAATAAATATAATAGATAGATAGATAGATAGATAGATAGATAGATAGATAGATAGATAGATAGATAGATAGATAGATCTCATGTGTGAAGAACCTTTTAATAACACATTCTGACCAAGTCACTATTTCTTTTATTTTTAGGCTATTAAATGACGTTTCCTTCATTCTTATGACAATACTGTATTGTCTCTTCTCGGATCACCTCAAGAAAATCCCATCCAAAGTAATAAAGACACAGATATGAGGAGGATCAAACTGCAACAAGCCCTTAATACACGACTCCCTGCTCCTGATGATGGAAAACACTGCTTGTCCAGAGCGGTATCTCTAGACTATCCATGATACGTCCGCACTTCTCCTCCACAGACAGGACCTCTTCTTCCTATAGAATAAAACTTCCACAGCAGGTTTATCACAGCTCAGGACACGACCCCTGATGAAGCTGTAAAAGGTGAAACCTGGTATGAGGTGATCTCCTGGGGGCCGTACTGATGTGTTATGGAACGAGGCAATGATTTGTACATATTTAAAGGGGTTATCCAAGAATAAGATAGACCTCCCAAAGTGGCTGACACACAGTGGAGATCATACTTACTGGTTCCCGCAGTTGGGTTTGGTGACTGATGCTCCAGGGATGGCTTTTCCTCTCCCTGCTGGGATCAACATCCGTCAATGGGCGGACACGTGACTGCTGCAGCCAATCACAGGCCAGGGTGGTTACCTGCTTCCCTCAAATCACGTGACCATTTTCTGACGGATGTTGATCTCAGCGCACAGGGAGAAGAATAGACAGCTGGGAGCATGAGACACCAAACCCAATGGTGGGGGCCAGTAAGTATGATCTACTCTATTGGTCTGTCTTATTCTTGAATAACCCTTTTAATTGTAATACAGATGCTATCCAGAAGCCCTTGGTATCCTGCTCTCCCCAGTGTCGGCTGTCTTCTGATATGATGTGACTAATGGAAGACTTTAAAAGCTGAGAGGATCTGTGTCTAGAGAAAGAACCTGCTGTGAAAGTTTTATGTTCTAGGAAGGAGTCGGCCCTGTCTTTGGAGGCCCTAATGCAAGACAAGAAGAAGTGTGAACATGCTTTTTTTATTTTGATTTTAAGTGATTTTTCAGCTTCTGAATATTGCTTCTCAATTTAAAGGTGTTGGCCAATATCTTGATATTGATGACTTACAGTATCTTCGGAATACTTGATCAATATCTAATCGGTGGGTCGGTGGGGGTCAGACTCTCAGCCCGCCTACTGATCAGCTGTTTGAAGAGGCTGCTGGACTCTTTACGGCATACCAATCACAGCCCTGCACTTTGTATAGTGGTTGTGCTTGGTATTACAGCCTATTCTCTTCTATTGCACATAAGTCTTAAGACCAGCGCTAAAGGTATCTCCACATTTTGCTTTGGTGTATGACAGCGATACCTCTATCAGTATTGAAAAAGTAGACCTTCCTATTCAGGTGTGGAGATCACAAACATAAGCTCTTAAACAGGGAGGCCCTTTGGTTAAAGGGCATCTGTCAGCAGTTTTGTACCAATGACACTGGCTGACCTGTTGCATGTCCGTTTGGCAGCAGAAGGCATCTGTGTTGGTCCCATGCTCATATGTGCCCGCATTATATATGCAAATGGGCCACTTTGATTGAACATCATCACTTATGGCCATAGAAATAAAATCTGCTGACAGATGCCCTATAGGCTGCACACAAGACCTTGTTTTACATTTTGTCTTATACTCTGAATATTTACATCTATACTGTTAGTATTCCAATTGTGATGTTGTGCAAAGCGTGTCTTATTGTTACAGTGGCTGATGTACTTGTGCTGTAATCAGCCGCCCGCATGTAACTTGTGCGCTCACATTTGATTAGTTATGTTTAACTTATGTTTTAGAATTATTCAATGCTTAAGTTATGATGAAGACCCCACTTGAGGGTTGAAACACATAAGCTTTGTCTATGTCAGATTTTACCTGAAAATAAAGCCTGTTTTTACCTGAAGACACCTTACCTACATTTGTTGCTGTACTAGAGTGCTGGCCTGCAGTGCATGTGGGATATACACAGGTAATGTGGATTGGGGTTGACTACTGTCAGGAGTCGGACCTTCACAAATTAGATATTGTATAAGGCTGTAGGCAGGGACAGACACAGACAGTGAGCTCTGACCTAGAACCCAGCCCACTTTCCCTAGCTACTTGCAGCATAAGCCCTAGGAAGCTAGACCGCAACTGGTCGACAGCCCCTGCGCTACTTACGTGCAGAGACACACAAACACCAAGAGACAAAACAACACTAAAACAGGATCGTATATAAATGGGTCACATTCAGACAAGCTATGCAGTACCAACCAAGAGACAGAGAGTGGTCAGAAGATAAGCCTTGGTCAGAGGAACGAGCAATCCAATAAACACAGGAACACAGCACAGCTAGTGAGTCAGAGACTATCACTGCCACTGGTGTATGGCCAGGAAGGGGCTTAAATAGAGCACTTTAAGGTCAAGACTTTGCATTCCTTTAGGCCTCTTTCACATGGTCAGTATTTGGTCATATTTTGCATCAGTATTTGTTCAGTATTTGTAAGCCAAAGCCAGGAAAAGATGCAAATATTTCCATCATATTTTATCTCTTTAGGTTCCACTCCTGCTTTTGGCTTACAAATACTGATCAAATACTGATGCAAAATACAGAACAAATACTGACCATGTGAAAGATGCCTTATGGATGCTCAAAATCCATTTTTTTTCTGTTCTTTCGACAGTTCAGGAGAATGTAAAAATAAAAATGGTGCACTCCGTTGTTCTTCCGTGGGGTTTCGTTCCTATGTTCCGCCCTGACCTTCCAGGTTGCGGATTTGCAGATCGAAAATACATACAGTATGGTCGTGTGCATGAGCCCTAAGAAAGGTGCCTCACTGAATAACATGCTGCTTAGAAGCGATATACACCCTAAGAAATTGACGACAGAGCTTCCTTGCAGCCTAGAGGAGGGGTACGTTCCCTGCCTGAGCTGTGGAAATTGTAGTACTATAGTTAAAGGTGACACTATAGTGCATCTGTAACACCCCAGAGTGGTGTTACCACTCTTTTCTCCCTGCTTCTATCTGTGTCTGCTAACACTATGTCATTCTATGCATTCTTATTCCTGATCCTGCAAAAAATGTGTATATCTCTATAATGTTATGCAACTGTTTATTACTATGTAATGTGCCTGGTGTACCAGCAGGTGGCAGCAAAACAAAGGCAGAGCTACTGTACACTTTACTCAGAATGGATCCTTTTATTCCATTCTGACACTCCCTTCTGGAGAGAAGTGAACTGTTCCCACTTCCTGCAGCAAGGGTGGAGTCCTAGTTAGAACTAGTCTAGCTTATCCCCTGCTAGGGGAGGGGTATGCAGGGCACGTGTTTTCTGGACGTGCCCCTGCCAGCCAGAGCACCTTCAGCTCTGGTGGCCAGAAAGACAGAGGTACAGAGCCTCAGCAGCCAGGAGGAAGTTTACCTGGCACAATTTGAGTCCTACTAAGAAGGAAATTGCAGCATTGGAGAAATCCAAGTTTACAGCTTGTCAGCACAGAAGTGAGCTACAGAGAATTAGAGCAGAGGATTTTGCCTGCCAAATATTTATAAGCTAAAACCTTACTGGAAGCCAAGATAAAGCCAGAAGTATGTTATTTGGGATGGCCCCGCTGCACATCCCACACAGGGAGACAGGATACAGATAAAGATTTGTAACATTTGAGACACATAGCGTCATATACTGCTTTGAAATGCCCCATGCGTTAAGATTTATGTTGGGCAAAAGTCTCAAGCTATAAGGATCAGAACATAAGTCTAGCATTAGGAGGGAACCGAGAAGGGAGAGTAAGGCTACTTTCACAATAGCATTAATATTTTCCGGTATTGAGATCCGTCATAGGGTCTCAGTACAGGAAAAAAACGCTTCAGTTTTGTCCCCATTCATTGTGAATGGGGACAAAAACGTAACTGAACAGAACGGAGTGCTCCAAAATGTATTCCGTTCCGTTCTCATACCGGAGAACATGCTGCGGGTTTGTTTTCCGTCCTGGGAGGGCAAGACGGATCATCATGACCCACAATGCAAGTCAATAGGGAAGGATCTCTGAAAATAGAAAATGGATCCGTCCCTGATTGACTTTCAATGGAGTTCATGACAGATCCGTCTTGGCTATGTTAAAAATAATACAACGGATCTGTTCATAATCGGATGCAGACGGTTGTATTATCAGTAACGGAAGCGTTTTTGCTGAACCCTGCCGGATCCAGCAAAAACGCTAGTGTGAAAGTAGCCTTAGGTGGATATAGTGGAGGTGAAAAAACAAGGCAAAACTACTGTTGCCCGACATTTTTATGATGTCAGATCTCAAGTGGCGAGTAGGGATGAGCGAATTGACTTCGGATGAAACATTCAGTGGGGGTCCGACACCCGGGACCCCCACTGATCAGCTGTTTGAGAAGGTACCGGAGCTCCTGTGTGCACCGCGGCCTTCTCGCAGCTTACTAAGCACAGTGCCATACATTGTACAGAGGCTGTGCTTGGTATCGTACTCAGCCCCATTCACTTGAATGGGGATAAGCCGTTCTTAGGCCACGTGACCGATTAACGTGAAGTCACTGGCCTAGAAAAAGCTAAGAGAAGGCGGCGGCGCTCACGGGAGTGCCAGTGCCTTCTCATACAGCTGATCAGATACTGATAGGATAGGTCATCAGTAGAAAACCCCTTTAAACCTAACACTGTTGTCTAGGAAAGCTTCTCCAGTTTTCCCACTTCAACCTCCTACTGGAATGACTTTAAAAAGTCTCAATGATAAATCTAGAGTGAAACCCATTAACATAGCTAACCACGCCCACTTTCCATACATTGTTCACGGGAACGTCTTAGGCAATCTTTTTAATTTCATGTTATGGCTGTAATTTAGGACAAGTCCCAAATTAGGGGACCACACCTCGCTTGTCTGTGGGATTCAAATTGGTTGATAAGTTTTCCCCATGTGCCAGGGGATGCAGTCGACCTAAGAATCAAAGACCCAGACACTTTGTTGGCTAAAAGCTTTTCTGCTGGGCAACGCCATAGAGCCAATTTCATTAGTTGTACATTGGGGGTCTAACCCCCCCCCTTAGACATCAATTTTAATATGTCCAATCAGAAGCATTTATAAAAGCAACCAACACCGTATTTCATAATGTCTCAGTGTCTGAGTAGTTCCCTATTTGCCGTGTCTAAGTTCCTTATAAATGTTACAAAACAAGCAGGAAACAGAACCAAAAATTCATCGCTCTTCATAGATGTCTATATTAGCCTAAGACATTTAAATATAAGACCTAAAAATTGAGAATACATGACAATTAAAGTGATTATCCAACCCTTATAATGACCCCCCAATAATGCCCAGGCCCTTCGTATAGGTTATACTTACCCTGCTTCCCGACACCTGTGTCGCTCCTGCTCCCCGCACGGCCGCCGCTGCATCGCGATACTAGGGAGGCTGGTTCCTGTTGTGGCTTGCTATTGGCTGCTCCAAATGCAGTGTGGGGAGCAGGAGCGACGCGGGTGCCGGGGAGCTGGGTAAGTATAACCTATATGAAGGCCTCTTTTTTAACAAAATATGTTTCAGTACTTGCTGTGCATAATGGAACACCTTTTTTTTCTCAGACTCAAGTCCCAGGGATGATTAGCTAAGGTGCAGACTCCTGAGTGGTGAGGTGGCAGCCATCTGTATCACATACTACATACACATTATGGCAAACCTCCCAACCGTCCAGGATCCAGCGGGACAGTCCTGGATTGCAGTGGCTTTCCCGGTACGGGGGAGGTATGTCCCGGTCTCTGGCAGCTGTCTCTGCGTCCATAGGACGCAGAGACAGTTGCCTGTTACATGAAGAAGCAGACAGCCAAAATCGGCTGCCTTCTTCTTACATCCTCCCGTCCCCCCTGCAGCTCTCCTACCTCCTGCAGCTCTCTGTAGCTCTTTCTCTGGGTGGGGGGTGGGGCCAGCTGACAGACTTGGCTCCGCCCCTCCAGACAAGAGAACCCGATGTCCTGCTGGTGATGCTGCTGCTAGGAAGAAGGCAAGTATAAGGTTTTTATTTTTTTTTACTTTCTGAGAGGGGCACAATGTGGGCACATTACTGGGGGCACAACATATTACTGGGGGCACAATGTGGGCATATCACAGGGGGGCACAATGTGGGGCAAATTACAGTGGGGCACAATGTGGGCATATTACAGTGGGGCACAATGTGGGCATATTACAAGAGAGCACAATGTGGGCATATTACTGGGGGGCACAGCTGGTCATATTCCTGGGGGCACAGCTGGTCATATTACTGGGGGCACATAACTGGGCATATTACTGGGGGCTCAGCTGGGTATATGACTGGGGGCACATAACAGGGCATATGACTGGGGGCACATAACAGGGCATATAACTGGTAGCACATAACAGGGCATATTACTGGGGGCACATAGCTGGGCATATTAATGAGGGCACATAACTGGGGAATATTTACTATGTGGAGCAGTAAGGGGACTGGGTGGAATTAGGTGTACAGTGGGCAGAGTTAGGGGCATGGCCTAGTGGCGAAAAAATTTGCCACAATGTGTGGCATTATGGAGGTATGCATTATGGTGATCGTGTGAAGTCCAGCTTCAGAAACCCCCAACAATCGGTTGTACATATCTTAATATTTTTGATCTTTCATTTGCTTGGCTTTAGTAGTGATGTTTTAATAAAATTATGCTTTATCTGTAGTAAGGTCATGGGAGGAGGATTACTAGGCGATGTATCTAGCGAGAAATCTAATTCAAGTTCCTTACATTTTAGGCTCTCAACCTAGGGGACCACTGAGGTACACACCATGACTCTAGGTGTTACTCACACCTTTTAATTGGTCATCATGGCGTATACTGTTGGTGCACATTGATGCAATGTATTGGAGCAAGGACTTCTTGGATGATAGGGAATTTTGAGGGACACAGGTCTATATCATAGGTTGTTAATCCACATGTACCACATAGAGTAAATGTCATATTTCTAGGGGGTACTTTAACTGGGAGGACTTTTTCATGCACTTCATTTGAATTTTGTGTACTTCACTTATAAAACACAGCCCTACATGATGGATAAGGTGGTGGTGGCTAGGTAAAGTTATATACAGCCATACCATTGCTTGGGTAGTGATAGACCCCATTGCGGTTCCTCTTTGACTCTTGTCAAGAAAACACTATACTTGAGCATACAAAACAGTGCCAAAGGCAGCATTACATAGTATGGTTAAAAAAACATATGTATATCCACTAAGTTCAACCAGAGGAGGGGAAAGGATATGATATATGATATTATGTACTGAACAATGTATCTAAGTCTATCAGGTATGATACTGTCTACTGAGCCATGTATATAGGGCCTATCATGTGTGATACTGTCTGCTGAGCTTTGCACCTAAGTCCATAATGTGTTATACTTTCTGCTGAGCTGTGTATCTAATCCTATCATATGTGATACTGTCTACTGAGCCATGTAC
>ONZH01024689.1:0-42189 GCA_900303285.1 Rhinella marina
GGGGTGATTCCATGCTACCTGTTGAGTGGGTATGGGCTGAGGAGGATGAATTGGGGTCGGAGGAAGGGGGGGAGGAGGAGATGGAGAGTCCGCTAAGTGAGGAGGCTGAAGGCTTGCGTGTTGGCACAGTAGGGCGCATGGCAGACTTTATGCTTGGCTGTCTTTGTTGTGATCCCCGGGTCAAGAGGATACTGTCCACCAATGACTATTGGGTGTACACCCTCCTTGACCCACGCTACAAGGACAACTTTGCCCAACTTATACCCGTGGAGGAAAGGAGCACCCGAGTCACTTTCTACCACAAGGCCCTGGTTCAGAAACTGCTACAGGCCTTTCCACACCAGTCGAGCAACAGGGGGCAGACTGCAGTGGCTGAAGTTGGAGAGGAGAGGAGGGGGAAAGTCAGTGTAGGAGCCAAGGGCAGGGGTACATTATTCCATGCTTTTGCCAAGTTTCTTAAACCCCAGCAAGACAGTACGATACAGCCACAGGGCAGGCAGAGCAGGGCGGAACAGTACCGCAAGATGGTGAGGGAGTATGTCGTGGACCAGACCAACGTCCTGACAGATAACTCAACGCCATATAATTACTGGCTGGCCAAGCTGGACAGGTGGACAGAACTTGCGCAGTACGCTCTTGAGGTGCTTGCCTGCCCTGCTGCAAGTGTACTGTCTGAAAGGGTTTTTAGTGCCGCCGGGGGTATCATTACGGACAAACGGACGCGCCTGTCCACCGACAACGCCGACATCCTTACGTTCATCAAGATGAACGGGTCATGGATATCCCCCCCAGTTCTCATCCCCACCTCAGGCTACCTCCTAAATTGCTTGCTTTCCTCCTCCTCTTCATCTGAGTTGCATATGCAACAATTTTTCAGGAAAGTCATCCGACTTCCTACTAACAATTTTTCAGGAAAGTCATCCGTCTTTCTACTAACTATTTTTCAGGAAAGTCATCCGGCTTTCTAAAAACAATTTTTCAGGAGTCATGCGGCTTTGTAACCAAATTTTTTATGAAAGGCCATGGGGTTCTATACACACAGTGCTGACGGAAGCCCATTAGCCTTTCTAAACACAATGCCCACTGCCTCTCCCAAGCGGTTGTGGTGCTGATGTTGCCTAACACTTAAAATTGATCTGTTCCGCTCTCTTCCTCGGGCTGTCTGCGGAGAAGGCGGACGCTCCGAACCGGTATCATGGTGGCTCTCCGGCCCCTCATTAAGCCCAGGATCGTCAAGAAGCGGACGAAGAAGTTCATCCGCCACCAATCAGACCGTTATGTAAAGAATAAGCGTAACTGGCGTAATCCCAGAGGTATTGACAACAGAGCCCACAGGAGGTTCAAGGGGCAGATCCTGATGCCCAACATTGGGTACGGTAGCAACAAGAAGACCAAACACATGCTGCCCACAGGGTTCTGCAAATTCCTGGTCCACAATGTCAAGGAGCTCGAGGTTCTGTTGATGAGCAACAAGTCCTTCTGTGCAGAAATCGCCCACAACGTCTCCTCAAAGAACCGAAAGACCATTGTGGAGAGAGCGGCACAGCTCGCCATCAAAGTGACGAACCCCAACGCCAGACTGCGCAGCGAAGAGAACGAATAAATATCTCTGTGGTTATTTGTGCTAAATAAAAGTTAAATAAACACAAAAAAAAAATTGATCTGTTCCTGTGCCTGATCCACCCAAGTTGAATCTGTCCCATCATGAGAAAGTCCCCCCAAGGAGTCCCCACTGTAACTTGCTTCCCATACAACTACCTCACCCCCCGACACCTGTGTCTCGCCATTGTCCACCACCTCCTCAGACAACACTGGTAAATCCCCACTGTCAGCACACTGAGACTGCAAAAGGTCTTGCAAATTGGGGCAGAGAATGTTCTGGGGTAGCACATCAGAGAAGGGGTGACTATGGGGTTCCAGGGAGTACGTGACCACATGCAATCTCCATCCAAAAAGTCATACTGAGGCTCACCACCATGCTTTACACTGCAATCTTATTGAAAGACAGACAATCAGGGGTTCACCGCCAGGTTGTCAGGCAGCATTTTTAAGTGGGTCACCATTACCGTGTCCCTGAAAATTGCCTTGGGTTCATCACCAGACTATTGGCCAGATTTAGAAAAAATGGTGCAATTAGGGAGCCTCAGAGGCATCCATACATGCTGCCCCTGGTGTTTCCTATCCACTTCCAAGGTGTTTCCATCTTTTTCTGAGGTTTTCACATGTTGGGGCAAACTTGACTGTGCAGAACCTTTGGCCCCTTCAAAAATATTCGGGTCTCCCATAGACTTTAATGGGATTCGTGATTCGGCTCAAACCCACGAATCCCGTGGAAGATTCGGGCCGAATTCCGAATCCCCGAATATTTTAGGATTCGATCAACTCTAGTAATGATTGATGATTAGTTAGTCTAAAACATAAGTTATATTTATTGTAACCGGAATACTCCTTTAACAGTATCATCCACAGCGATTTGCCCCTTTAAAGCAGACCTACAGCAGAGAAGGAAAATGGCTGGGTTGTTATGGAAACCTGGTGTGTGGGGAGACTAACAGCCTGCGAGCTTCTATTGGCTGATAAGGGTCATGTGACCAGGCTTCTATTGGCTAATGCATTTTTTGGGAATATCTCAGAAAAGGTACGTACTGGAGAGCTGAGACCCGTTCTAAAACCTTCCCGGACACCTTATGTACCTGTGTGCCAAATTTAGTGATTGTAGCTGCGACGGTGCGGATTCCTTTAGCGGACATACATGCATACATACATACACACACTCAGCTTTATATATTAGATTTATTTTATGTGCTTATATAGCGCTACTATATTCCGCAGAGCTTTACAGACATTAGCATCCAACTGTCCCCAATGGGGCTCACAATCTAAGTTCCCTCTCAGTATGTCTTTGCCTTTACTCCAGAATTATGGCTTCAAAAATTCGTCAAATTGGACTTTTGCAGATTTTTTGGACTCAATTATGCAAACATTTTTCAACTTTTTGCATTTTTACACCACTCACTCTAGTTTTCAAATATGGGTAGAGAAGAGGGTGTGGTTATCTATGTTAATGAGTTTCACTCCAAATTTATAACTGACATTTAACACAAAAAAAAAAAAACTTGCAAAAAAAGTCACAATCTCACTCCAGGGTGGAGTAGGAAAACTGGAGTAGCTTTTCTAGACTTAAGGGCTAGGTTTAAGGATAAGACATTTATTAGACAACACATACATTTCTTAATGGGGCTTTCCAACGTTAAACCCATTTTTAATTAGACCCCGAAATACAAAGTAAAGTATCCACTCAACTATTCCCCACCATTCTATTCAACCTCAGAGGCTCCAGTCTCAGATGTGTGACTTTGTAAAGTGGTTCATGGTTTAGATATAGTCATCCTCTTCCTTTTAAATCTATATTCTAATGATCAAACACAGCAAACCGCATACGGCGAGCTATGAAGAGGGGGGGAGTGGCAGTAGTTCCACTGATAGGAGTACTAGTGGTTCACAGTGGCTGTCGTAACTCTAGCACTCCCTGTACTGCGCAGCAGTAAATGGAGGGTGCACCTTTTTTCCCTTAGTCCTTTTAAGGAGTCCTTCCTAGTCGTAGTTAGGGTGGGCTTGAGGGTGTACCATTGACATGGAGCAAAGCAGGAGGATAGGTGCTGGGCTGCCAAAAGTTTAATGCTTTAAACATTTGGTTGCAATAAAGTCTCTTTTTACTCAATAGATAGCGGGAGTAGTAGTTCATACTGCGGCAAATGGCACAATTCTGAGGTATGTTATAGAGTTGGATTCTCCCAATAGCTGTATATAGGCAGCAGTAATGATAGTGGTATTAGTCCTCCGAAGTCTCACTCTAAACACTTCGCAGTCTTCTCAAATAGGCATGCAATTCAGTTCTCATTAACATCTTTTGCAATTTCCAGGATAAGTGTCCAGATCATCGTCGTGTGAAAGCGGCCTAAAATGGATATTTTTCTAGTTGTTTGACATTATCCCCTATGCACAGGATAGGGGATAACAATTAGATTGATGGTGGTTCTACTGCTTGGATCCCCACCGATCACAACAATGGAGGATCCATACCCCCTGCAGGACCCCTGAAATTGCACACCCGTTTGGCCACTCTATTCTTTTCTATTGGAGTTCTGGAGATATTTGAGTACAGCGCTCCGGAATTCCCATAGAAACGAATGGAGATCCGGTATGGGGCCCACAGATTTCTGAGGGCAATTGTCACACTGGATTTTATTTAGTAACATAGTAACATAGTTTTATAAGGCTGAAAAAAAGACATCTGTTCATCCAGTTCGGCCTGTTTTCCTACAAATTGATCCAGAGGAAGGTAAAAAAAAACCTGTGAGGTAGAAGCCAATTTTCCCCACTTTAGGGGAAAAAAATCCTTCCTGACCCCAATCAGGCAATCAGAATAACTCCCTGGATCAACGACCCATCTCTAGCAACTATGACCTGTAATATTATTACCCTCCAGAAATACATCCAGGCCCCTCTTGAACTGTTTTAGTGAACTTACCATCACCACCTCCTCACACAGAGAGTTCCATAGTCTCACTGCTCTTACCGTAAAGAATCCTCTTCTATGTTTGTGTACAAACCATCTTTCCTCCAGGCACAGAGGATGTCCCCTCGTCACAGTAACAGTCCTGGGGATAAATAGATCATGGGAGAGATCTCTGTACTGACCCCTGATATATTTATACATAGTTATTAGATCTCCCCTCAGTCGTCTTTTTTCTAAAGGGATAGCGGTGTCAGAGAACAGGTGGCTGAATACAAATGCATACAACACTTTTCATCTTTTTTTTTTTTTTTCCAAATTTTGGATACCATGTATGATTTTATTTTCACTTCACACATATTTACCACTTTGTGTTGGCTTATCACATACAATCCCAATAAAATACATTTCAGTTTATGGGTGTAATGTGAAAAAATGTGGATAAGTTCAAGAAGTATGAATACTTTTTCAAGGCATTTAATAAACTTTGATTAAAATGAATATGGTTGCTGGTTTCTTTTATTTATTTATTTTTTCTTTCAGAACTCCTTCTTTTATGAGATATAGCCACTCAAGGGGTGAAATCTGTGGAATAAATTGTCATGCTGCAGATTTACATATTGACATACTGGACTATGACTCCATGATGGTGATCCTGGTGTGTGATGCTGCCCCACTAAAGCGCCTGTATCTCAGGGATGTTCCCTGCAACCCATGTAATATCATTAAAGGGGTTGTCTCTAGTGTTGAGCGAGCATGCTCGGCCGAATACGACACATGGCGACGGCCAGGACCACGCGGTGTTTGGCCAAACACCACGTGTGCTCGAGCACCATGCTCGAGTCCCCTCCCCACATGCTAATTAGCCAACTAGCGTGCGGGGAGGTATTGGCATTCACTGTAATGCCAGTAGCCATGTTGGCTACTGGCATTACAGTGATTGGCTGGCCGGGAACGCGTCATCATGTGACATGTGGTGACATGTGACCCGGCTCTGACCGAGTCAGGGAGAGCTGCTGCAAAGAGGGACAGATAATGTAGGGATAGAAATTGGCTAGCAGGACTAGTTTTTTTGTTGAAAAGACCCAAAAGCCCTTTTAAGGGCTATTATATCTGCCTGCACTATATTATTTTTTGGGAGGGTCAAAATTTGTGCAAGGTTGCCTGACCTAAGCACCACCTGCGCAGTGTGTGCATTATAGCGTTTCTGTATTCTATATACCTGACATCTGTTGCTATTTTTTTCTGCCGCTAATCAAGGCGACATTACCTGCGCTGCTTCTGCTGTATAACGTTTGCGCAAGGAGGGACAGATAGTGTAGGGATAGGATTTGGCTAGGCAGGGCAGTTTGTTCTGTTTAAAAGACCCAAAAGTCCTTTTAAGGACTGTTGTTATATTTGGCTTCAATATTTTTTTTTTCTTTTGGGGCAAAAATAACGCAAGTTTGCCTGACCTTAACACCACCTGCACAGCGTGTGCATTATAATTTTTCTATATCCTATATACTTGACATCCGGTGTAATTTTTTCTGCCGCTAATCAAGGCGACATTACCTGTGTTGCGTGTGCATTATAGCGTTTTTGTATCCTATATACCTGACATCCGGTGTCTTTTTTACTGCCGCTAATCAAGGCGAAATTACCTGCGCTGTGTCTGCTGTATAACGTTTGCGCAAGGAGGGACAGATAGTGTAGGGATAGGATTTGGCTAGGCAGGGCTAGTAGTTCTGTTTAAAAGACCCAAAAGTCATTTTAAAGGACTATTGTAATATCTAGCTGCAGTATTTTGTTTTTCTTTTGGGGCAAAAATAACGCAAGTTTTCCTGACCTTAACAGAACCTGCACATCATGTGCATTATAAGGTTTCTGTACCCTATATACCTGACATCCGGTGTAATTTTTTCTGCCTCTAATCAAGGCGACATTACCTGTGTTGCGTCTGCTGTTTAACGTTTGTGTATCCTAAATATTTCTGACATTCGGTGTAATTTTTCTGCTCATACACTTTAAAAAAATCTGCGCTACTGTACTTGTGACAAACTTGCATATATACCATTTAATATGCACAAGGCAAGCAGTAAGGGACAGGGAAGTGGACGTGCTGCTGATGGTGCACGCAGAGGCCATGGCTCTGGGCGCGGTGAAACTGTGCCTGCTGGAAGAGCACAAGAAACAAAGTCACCCAAAACTCCTAGCTTCTTGTCACAGTTTGCAGGGCGGCGCAAGACACCACTCTTGACGCCACACTAGTCCGACCAGATAGTCGGTGGGATTGCAGCAGATAATGCTTCCAGTCGGTTAAGCACCACCCTCTCTTCCACAAAGTCCAGTCTCAGTAGCCAAGAGTCTGGTGAACCAAATCCTCACCCTGGTCCTCCATCCTCCCACTATGCAGAGTCTGGGCAAATAAGTGATCCCACACTCGGATATTCCGAGGAGCTCTTTTCATCGCCGTTCCTTGATTTGGGCCTGTCACCAAGCCCTCTTGAAGAGGGACAGGAGCAAACTCATGAGCATCCACAGTCTAAAGAAGATGGCGGTGGGGAACGGCAATTAGTGTCTGGCGAGGTGCATGATGATGATGATGAGACACAGTTGCCAATAAGTCAAGGGCAATTAGTGCCTCAAGAGGTTGATGATGAGGATGAGATGCAGTTAAGTCAGGTTCTTGTTCGTTCACCATGACAGGAGGAGGACCAGAGTGAGGAAGTGGAAGAGTAAGTGGTGGACGATGAAATCGCTGACCCAACTTGGGAAGGTGGCAAGCTGATCGAGGACAGCAGTACAGAGGGGGAGGGATCCGCAGCACCGCAACAGGCTGGAAGAGGCAGTGGGGTGGCAAAAGGGAGAAGGCAGGCCATGCCAACCAGGCCCGCAACTGTTCCCCTTGCGGCAATCTCCCTTGACAAGGGTAGGTGTTCCGCAGTCTGGCGCTTTTTTGAGGAAAGTGCTGACGATAAACAAATTGTAATTTGCAACCTGTGCTGTACCAAAATGAACAGGGGCGTAAACACCAGCAACCTGACCACCACCAGAATGATCTGCCACATGGCAGCAAAGCACCCTAATAGGTGGGCCAAACGCCTGGGTCCACGATCGGTGTCTGCAGGTCACACCACTGCCTCCTCTTCCCCTCTGTTACGTGCTGTCCAAGATGCAGGCCCAGATGCTTCCCGCCCTGCACCTGGACCTTTGCAAGCACCATCAGCAAGCACATCCACTTCAGTGTCCCAGTGCAGCGTTCAAATGTCCTTACCCCAGGCATTTGAACGCAAGCTCAAATACCCAGCCACCCACCCACAGGCCATAGCACTAAATGCGCAACTTTCCAAATTGCTGGCCCTTTAGGCTTGTGGACACTGAGGCTTTTCGCAGCCTGATGGTGGCGGCTGTCCCTCCTTACGCAGTCCCCAGCTGCCACTATTTTATCCGGTGTGCCATCCTTGCCTTACACCAGCATGTGTCCCGAAACATAACATTCAACCTACAGCCAGGCATGGTAGTGTCTGATAACGGCCGCAACTTGGTGGCGGCTTTGGAGCTGGGCAACCTCACACACATACCATGCCTGGCCCATGTCTTCAACTTAATGGTTCAGTGGTTTCTGAAAACCTAGCCAATTTTCCTGAGCTATTGTTGAAGGTGCGCCGCCTGTGTGCCCATATCCAAAAGTCACCTACAGCTTCAGCTCTGCGCTTGCCAGCTCACCAACTGCTGTGCGACCTGAACACACGCTGGAACTCCACCTTCCACATGTTGGCCAAGCTTTGTGAGCAGCAGAGGGCAGTAGTGGAATACCAGCTGCGACACGGTCGGTGCCTTTCCAGTCAGCATCCGCTGTTCACAAGCGACGAATGGGCAATGATGTCTGACCTCTGTGAGGTTTTACGCAACTTTAATGAATCCACACAGATGGTGAGCGGCGATAATCCAATTATCAGCGTAACCATCCCAGTTCTGTGTCTACTAAAAAGCTCATTGCTCACAATAAAGGCGGACGCTCTGCATGTGGAAGAGGTGGAAATGGGGGAAGACCCTACACAGGGTGATAGCCAGACCACCCTCGTCTTCTCAGCGCAATTTGGAGGAGGAGGAGGAGCAGGAGACGGTTGCCACCGCTACAGAGGGTAGTACCCATAGCAGGTTTACAACATCTCTTCGGCATGGATGGGGCAAAGAGGAGGAAGAGGACGAGGAGATTGAGAGTCATCCTCCTGGTGAGGAGAGCGAAGCCTTCTGGGTTGGGACTCTGGCACACATGGCTGACTTCATGCTATGCTGCCTTTCCCGTGACCCTCGCGTTATACGCATTTTAGCCAACAACGACTACTGGTTGATCACCCTTCTCGACCCCCGCTACAAAGAGAACTTCTCATCTCTTATTCCTCTGGTGAGGAGGACTAGCAAAATGGTGCAATACCAGAATGCCCTTGTTGAAAAATTGCTCAATTTTTGCTCAAAAAATTTCCAGCTGACAGCACTGGCGGCAGAGTACGTAGTTCCTTGGGCACCCAAGGAGGGCAGACGAAGGGAACACACAGCAGTTCCAACAAAAGCAGGGCAACACTCCCCAAGGCCTGGGACAGTTTCATGACACCCCACCAGCACCCTCACCCGGATGAGCGGCCTAGTGTCACAAGGAGGGAAAAGTTTTGGAAAATGGTGGAAGAGTACCTAGCTGACCGTGTCAACGTCCTTAGCGATCCCTCTGTGCCTTATAATTATTGGGTGTCTAAGCTGGACACGTGGCACGAACTGGCGCTCTACGCCTTGGAGGTGCTGGCCTGCGTTTTGTTGGAGCGGGTATTTAGCGCCGCTGGGGGCATAATAAACGCATCCGCCTGTCAACTGAAAATGCTGACAGGTTGACGCTTATCAAAATGAACAAGGCCTGGATTGCCCCTGACTTCTCTACTCCACTAGAGGAAAGCAGCTTAACATGAAGGAACTTTAAATGTGGCTTTTAGAGTGTATTAAATACACTGTATTCACATGTACTCCTTCCTCTTCTCGTCCTCTTCCTCCTCATCCTCAGTCATATGAAACTGCTTATTAGGCTGCCCTCGACGTTCACAGCAGGCCCTCAACACTAATTATTAAGACGGTCACCAGCAGGCCCTCACCACTAATTTTTAAGACGGTCACCAGCAGGACCTCACCCATTATTTTTTAGACGGTCAGCTCAGCAACAGCACCTCAACCATAATTTTTTAGACGGTCAGCTCAGCAGAAGCACCTCAACCATACATTTTTAGACGGTCAGCTCAGCAGCAGAACATCACCCATACTTTTTTAGACAGTCAGCTAAGCAGCAGGACCTCACCAATAATTTTTTAGACGGTCAGCTCAGCAGCAGCACCTCACCCATAATTTTTTAGATGGTCAGCTTCGCAGCAGCACATCACGCATAATGTTTTAGAGGGTCAGCTCAGCAGCAGACCCTCACCCCTAATGTTTTTGAGTGTCAGCAGCAGGCCATCAATCCGAATTTTTCAAGGGTCTGTCTGATTCACTACTTTATGTGTAATAAAGGGTGTATTGGAGTGCATGTTCCTTGTAATTTTTGTTAGCCCTTTTACTTTGTGCATACTCTTTATGAGTGTTTCACCATTTTCTGATCTTTCCCTATGAACCAGACACCCTCCCCTCTTCAGAGCAGGAGGTGCCTGGGTGCCTGGTTTAGTGCTCGGGTTCTCCCATCGACTTTCATTGTGCTTGGGTGCTCGGTCGAACACCCGAGCACCACGGTGCTCGATCAATACTAGTTGTCTCCCTTTGCAGTTATTTATTGTATCTGAGAAATGATCGTTCACCAGATCTGCTGTTCAACCATTAACCGACTTCTATTTAATGTGTATGACCACCATTACACTGCTCACTGTTTGGGCAGTGAGAGCACTGATGGATGACCACAAATCCATCTGCGCTTGATGCACTACCCTGATTGCACTTAATGTAAACTGAATGTGGGAAGAAAAATGCTACTGTATTCATTTTTTATTGGCAACACATGCCTGATTACACAGGAAGATGTGCTGTCAAAAATCAAGCATGCATCATCCTGATCAAAGAAGCCCATCATCCGACAAACAAGTGCTTGCTTATGTATTAGGTGCTAGACTATACAAGCCAATTATTGAGAATGAGCCTTCCTATGAACCTTTTTCTTAATAATTTCCCTGAAAAACATGCAGTCTAATAAGTCCCTTAGGTCAGATTTCCTCAACTCCAGTCCTCAGGGCCTACCTGCCAGTCATGTTTTCAGAATTTTCTTAGTATTCAGCAGGTGATATCATTAGCATCAGTCCATCTGGATTTACCACAGGTATTCATGCTGTGGGCTATTCTCAAATCATGACCCGTAGGTGGCCCCTGAGGACTGGAGTTGAGGAACACTGCCTTAGGTGGTCTACCAGGGCCCTACATAATTCATTGAAATAACTAGAGGACACTAATGCAGTGGATATGATATCATAGCAACATAGTAACTTAGTTTATAAAGGCCGAATAAAGACATCTGTCCAACCAGTTCGGCCTGACTCAATAAAATCTTCCAGAATCTGGATCAATTAAAACCTTCAAGAATCTATGTCATAACGGGGAAGTTCTGCACTTTGCAAGCACTCTCTACTCTGCTTTGAGTATGCACACTAAATATATCTTTATCACCTAATAAAGCATCTATAGGGGTTGTCTTATTATGCTGGATTATTTTCTGTTTCTGAGCATTTGAGTTTGCTCCCAATCAGTTAACTTTTACATAGGTTCTCAACTTACGGTGCTAGCACCCCAACAGTTGATATTTTTGAGGTTATGCACAATTTCAAATTGCAGTTAATGTACTTTGATATAATTCTGTTTTAAATATTGTATAGTAGATTGGTTTGATGCTTTCATAGAAAAAATGTTGATATAGATTGGGGGGGGAATTTATCATGAGGGGAATATTTGAAGTCAGTTTTGTTTGAGTCTCCATTGGCGTACTCTATTCTTCTAATAAAATGTTGCATAAGTTTCCAATTTTACATTTTCTCAAAGAGTAACAGGAGAAAAAGCAACACAAATTTTCTTGTGAACACAGTAACAACCCATGTGTAGTTGTAAATTGCTTTTTGGGCACATGGCAGAGATCAGAAGAGAAGGAGCGCCCTATGGTTTTTTGAGGGCAGATTTTGGTGGAATGGTTTACGGGCGCCATGTTGCTATTGATCAGCCTTTGGACACCAGTACAGCCATTTTCTGACAACCATTTTATTTTGTTCTCAAATGAGCTATATCATGGTTTCTATTATGGGGTACATACAACTTTTTGATCACTTTTTATTTAGCAGGATAAAGATAAGGCGGCACCTCTGACATTTCATTTTGGGATTTGTTATTGGGGTGCAGTACGATTACAGAGATACCAATTTTATATAGTTTTTTTGTTTTTTTTTACATTTTACCACTTTTGCACAAAGCACCTGTTTTTTGTGTCAACATTTTGTAAGAGCCATATTTTTTAGCTTTTTGTCGATCATCTTGTAATGGGGGCTCCTTTTTTGCTGTATGAGTTGAAATTTTCAATGGTACCATTTTTGACCACTCGCTATTACGCATTTTGCAAGGCAAGGTGACAGTTTAAAAAAAAAATTCACAGCATTCATTTGAAGGGGGAGATCATTAGATATTTTTATACAGCAGATTATTATGGATGCAGTGATACCTAATATGTCTATTTTCTATTTTTGTTTGCAATTTTACACTATAAATCATTTTTGAAAAATAACTGCTGTTTTTGTGTTGCCATTTTCTGAGAGACATATTTTTTAATTTTTTTCTGTCAATTACATCTTGTGTTCCTGGCTCATTATTTGCAGGATAGTTAAAGTTTTCATTGGTACCATTGTGGGGTACATTGTACTTTTTGCTACTACACTTTTTGTAAGGCAAAGTGACCAAAAAATTGCTATTATGGCACGGTTTTTATTTTTTATGGCGTTCATCTAATGGGGTGGATCATGTGATATTTTTACACAGCCAGTTATTATAGATGTGACAATACCTAATATGTCTGTTTTTCTTTTCTTTCTTCTTTTTTTCAATTTTATATGTGTTTATTATGGGAAAGGGGTCTTTTTTAACTTGAATTTTTTTATTTTTTATTATGAAAAAAACGTTTTTTGACTTTTCATTTTTCTCCCATTATAGGACTTCACTCATTGGGGGTCTGATCCATGTGTATTGTAATGCATTGACTATCCGTGTATTACTAGTGGGCTGGGGCTCAAAGACTTCCGTAGAAGGCTAGCCCCAATGCCTGTGAAAGTGTCCCTGTCACCAAAGTGCAGGGACCTGATGAGAATGGGAAGGTAGCCTCCACACAGCCCATACATGTCACGGTCAGCACTGATTGCGGCATACAAAGGGTTAAAGCATCGGCATTGGTGTATTCACTGATGCCAGCACATACAACAGGGGCTCTGCTGTCAGTAACAGCTGGACCCCTGGTGCTATTCGGCGAGCACAGCTCCTGCACCCACCCAACCAGCACACGGTATCTGTATGGTGGCTGTCGGGAAGTCAATTCCCGCTGTGACATACATATATGGCAGATGTCTGGAAGAGGTTTTCCTAATCCATGTGAAATGAGATTGCAATTTTTCTGTGTCATTTTAAACAAGTTTAAGGAAAAAGTCTGGAGTCAAACTCAATAACATAAGTAACCACACTCACTTTATCACCCACATTTCATAACTGGGGTGAGTAGTATAAAAATAAAAAAAAAGTCACAAATTTTTTGCGCAAAGCCCAAAAAGTCCCATGTTTTTCATTAACTTCATTCTTCAGAAGGTAAAACGTAAAGGTAGAATGTTGTCCTTTATTGCATGTTCCTGAGAATAGCTTGGTCAATAACTTCCACTATCTTGCATTTTCTGTATACCTACAAAGTAGAAAGATAACTGTATGATTGATCAATAACTAGGAAAATAATGTATTCCATTGTGTATAGTCAAGTGAAAAACAAAAGCTTGCCTTCAACTTAAAACAACTATAAAAAAATTAATATATAGCATTTGTGTTTTTTGATAAATCTCTTTTTATTCAACAATGAAAATACGTTTAAAATACATTTAAAATACAATATTAAATGTACAATATGTCGCTCACAAGTATTCATATATTCAGACCAATACAATTTAGTATTACCACTATACAGTGAGTAAAAAGAAAAATATGCCCTCTTTGAATTGCGTCTCTATTACATATGCAAAAAAAAAAAACGCTTCTAGATTGCAAAGACAAAAGCAACGCATCCGAATTGCTTCTCTATTACATATGCAACATGTATACTAAATTAAGCTCTTACATAAACCTTAATAATATGTTAAATTAAAAAAAAAAACAAAAAAACAAAAACAACAACACGAGGCGGACATATACCTCGATGGACATAAACCCCTGTGTGGGACCCCCAGGCACCAAATCATGACACCTAATTATGGCAGGCTCAAACATAACCCTTTTCTAATTGGAAAACCCAAAACAGAAAAACAAAAGAAAGTAAATGAATATGAAAGATGCTTACATGCTTAGCTTCATATGGACCGAAAGGTCTTCCAAGGAAGCCATACTCGCAAGAATTTCTCATGTCAACGTTCAACCCAAGAAGTGAGTTCCTCTAATTCACATATTTGATCGACCTTACTTAACCACTCTTGTAAAGTCGGTGGTGACGTACTTACCCAATGAAGGGGTATCAGCAGTTTTGCTGCTAAAATAAGGTAAGTAACCAATGCTTTTTTGGTCAGTTGAAAAGGTAAAGGATCTAGCCACAGCAATATTAGCTCTGGTGAGAAACATATCTCAATGTGGCTAAGCATATTAGCAATCTTCTCCACCTCCTTCCAAAACTCCTTAATCCCCACACAAGACCACCAGATATGTGAAATGGTACCAGAGCTAAGACCACATCTCCAACACAGATCGTTATCCGATGCACCCCTTTGGTATAGTAGGGCCGGAGTTTTATACCATCTAGATAGCGTTTTATAAGAGTTTTCCTGTATGAGTATGCATCTAGAGAAGCCATGTGATCTGCTTAAGATCTGATCTACTTCAGTTTCTGTAAAAGAAACCTTCAGTTCTTCCTCCCATTCATATATAAATGCTGGGCTGACTTCAGACTGATGGGAAAGCAACAACTTATACAACTTGGACATAAGTTTCGGTGGGAATATCGGAGACAATAAGAATCTCTCATATTCTGTGGTCTCCCTCAAATCTGGATGAAAACGTATAAAGGTTTGGCAGACTCGTTGGACATGAGAGTATTGTATAAAATGTATATTAAGGCCTTCCAACTTGTGCACTAAAGACTCATATGATGGGATAATCCCATTCCTTAAGAATACTGAAATCGGGCATTCAAGCAATTTTCCCCATATCCGGCTGGCATGTGAGGGATTAACCCCCTCTCCGATAGCATTTGTGTTTGTAATGCTTGTCTGTCAGAATCCGACTGACAGCTCAATAAAGCCAAAGATTATTTTACTTTTTCGTATTCATACGTTTGTGATGATCAGCCAAAGACAGTGTGAGAGCAATTGTCAATCCTGTGTGATAAAATAATTCAATAAGTTACAGTATTTTATACGGAACCAATATTAACACGTTAAATGTATTGTCAACCTGTTTAATTAACAATAATAATTTTGATAATGTCAGTTTTCATCCAACATAAAAAAAAATACTTTGGAAATTATATTTTTTTCTTAGAGTTACCATTCTGACCCCATAGGCTTATGGAGCTGTGTGGGGAGTTTTATGTGAGTTCTTTATGTGATCTGTAGTTTTCAGTGATTTCATTTTGGAGTGTGTCTGCCTTTTTGATGACTTTTTAATAAATTTTTTTTGGTGAGGTGAAGCTAACAAAAAATAGCAGTTTAGCCAACATATGGGATAAGTATGTTTATATTTTAATAGTTTGGCTGTTTTGGGACGCGGCAATACATATTTTTTATAGTTTATTTTTATTACAGGGAAGGAAGATGATTTAAAATTTTTAGTTATTTATTTATTGTAACTTTTACATTTTCTTACACTTTCACATTCCCTTAGAGGATTTTTACTATTGCAGCTTATAGGAGTTGTATTATGTTTCCATAGAGCCCTGCCACCTACAGGCCTTTCTTGGAAACTACTGCTGTGATAGCCTCTGTCCCTCTGAAGGATCCAAGGCTATTACAAAGAATGAACTGCCCCGTCATTCACCGCACAGGGTGCCATTCTGGCTCCAGGTGCACAGTGCTCCTGAGAAAAGCAACCATAGATGATGTGGTCACAATTAACAAAGGCATCTGAGGCCTTAAATGTTTGTAATAGGTGTTATTACTGATGGTAAATATTAGTTCTGGGTAGAGATAAGCAAATCTATTCGCCGCTTCGTAGATTTGTATCGAATCTTCCATTTTTCTACTCCGAAGCGAATCCGGATTTTGTAAGATTCGCTTCATATTATTCGTAAATGCTCTTTAAATTTTGAACGCTATGTACGCAACGTACGCATTCTTCTTGCCCCCTCCCCGGCCTCCCGAAGCTGGAAAATGATGATACGCCCCCTCAAGAGTGGGAAGGTGAAGATACGCCCCCCTCAAAAGCAGGAAAAACCATCCCGGCCCACCAGGAACTTTCTGTTTGCAAGTATAGGGAGTGAAGACTCCTCCCTCATTACTCCGCCCTCCTCTCCAGTTCAAGCCAACGCTGAACAAGATCCAGCCAAACTCAGATCACAGCAAACAGCATGGCGAAAGAACTGCGACCCAAGTGGGGAGAGATGGTCTTTGGGGACGAGAACCCCAAACCACCGCCCGCTCCAGAGATCAGAGCGGAACAACTGCGCAAGAGAGTCTCACCGACTCCTGACTCCATATTCGCTACTGCGGTGGAGGCGGCTGGAGCGTCCACTTCGCCACCCAGGAGGAGAACAAAACCTTCCATTTGGCAAAATGTGATTGTGCCAGCATCGGTGACGGCACAGGCACAGACCCTATGGGACTACAAGAATGGGGTGGAGGACTGGGTCATCCAAGTACTGGACCATCCAATGCTGGAGACCCTACACTGAAGCGGTGAAAGGGAACCATCCTGTGGTTTTCGGTGCAACGAGGCTCAGACTTCCTGGCGGATGACGAGGACGGCAAGGAGTACTTTGTGGGCCGCAGGTCAGTAAAACGGCCGTACCTGCCCCAACCCCATCACAGCCTGTACGTGGAGGATCAGGTGGAGTACACCCCCATGGCATCCCTAAAAAGGCCCTATTGCTACTGGGGTAACGTTATTATCAAAGCCCCTGGTACCTGCATCACCACCTGAAGTTTGGCCGGAGGAACCATCAGGCGAAGTATCAGTGCGCTGCCTTCAGGAGTCACCAGATGGCACCCTCCGCTTCAGGGAGAAGCCACAGCCACAGCTGGAGCCTCCGATCCCTGGACTGTCACCACCACCACCATCACAGTCCTTTCAGCTGGGTCAGTTGACGACTTTGCTGTTTACCTTCCAGTCTACGGTGATCCACCAGAACCAACTACCCTGGAAGATGAAGCAAGCAGCAGCCAGGGGAGCAGGGGCTTCTTCCCTGGGTGAAACCTTGCCTCAACCGCTGCAGCCTGAAGTCCTTACCCCTGCTGTCCCGGCAGGAGGATCCAGCCAGCGTGACCACCACCAGGACCCGGTCAAGTCCGACTTCTGGAAGAAGAGGGCAGTTGAGTTCTACCACGGCAGCGAGCTTGGCCTACAGGAGGCAGGAGCGTCCTCTCATGTCTTTCAGCAGTAGCTCAAGCGAGGAGGACTTCAGGTCCCTCATCTGAGGAACCCAACTACTGGCTGAATGAAAGGACACTTCAGGAGGACCTATGAGGGCCTGACGGGTGAGAGCGGCAGTGAGAGTTGGCAATTTTGTTGTTTAATTTGTATTTCCCTCTGTTTGACTCTCACCCAGATGGACATGGCATGTCAGGACCCCCCCATTCTGCAGAAAATTCTGAGTTGCGCGTAAGCGTGCCTATTTTCCATTTTCCCCCCTTCTCAGGTTATTTGGGAGCCCCCTTTGCAAAGAGGGTTCTCTATTTGCTGCTATTTTATATTATCCATGTGGATTACACATTACCTGTTTGGATTACAAAATTACTTCACGTGGATTACAATTGAATTTTACACTGTGTTCCAGTGTTTTATTATCATGCCAAGCAGCCACGACTCTAGGAGAGACTCAAACATATATCTGAGCCTTTTATTCTTGCAAATATGAAATTGCACTAAAATGTTTGCATAATTGTCTTTGCTGTATTTTAGCAATAATGTTTTTACAACGTTTAAGCACTTTAGCTCATTATGTGTATTCTAGAGATGAGCGAGCACTAAAATGCTTGGGTGCTTGTTATTCGAGACAAACTTTTCCCGATGCTCGGGTGCTCATTTCGAGTAACGAACCCCATTGAAGTCAATGGGAGACTCGAGCATTTTTTGCAGGGGACCAAGGCTCTGCCTAGGGAAGGCTGGGTGAAAACCTGGAAACATCAGAAAATGATGGAAACACCACGGAAATGGGCAGGAAACAGCAGGGGCAGCATGCATGGATGCCTCTGAGGCTGCCTAATTGTACCATGATGCCAAATTCTGGGCAACAGCCTGGTGGTGACCCTCAAGACAATTGTGCTGACCCAGACAAGGCACATGCCCATCACATGTTAGGGAAGCACCCAACTAGGTGCAAAGAAGGTCCATCACCCATGCCCATGCTGGCACTGCTCTCCTATCCACAGCCACATGATGCAGGCATAAGCCTGACACAGCATGGCGGTGATACCAACAAGTGACCAAGTTAGATGAGGTAGCAGGTGAGCCACCCAAAAATTTAGCATGGCGGTGACAACAGAGTTAGACTGACCGAGTTAGACTGAGGTAGCAGGAGGTGAAGCACGGATGGTAATTTGAAGGAGGAGGAGGGGTTGGAGGAAGAGGCATAGTAAGTCTAAGAAACCGTGACCGAGGTAAGCCCCGCAATCCTCCAAGTGGGCAGTACATGAGCGGCCCCAGGGTCAGACTCGGTCAGAGTGACCGAGCTACACGACGGTAGCAGGTAGAGCACAGAAAAAATTTAGCATGGCCCTGTATGGCTGCGACTACACATTGACCAAGCTACACGACGGTAGCAGGTAGAGCACATTAAAAATTTAGCGTGGCCCTGTATGTGGACATTGAGGGCTTGTGCATGTAGGTGGGCTGAACTTTTTTTCTGGTCACCTGGACAGAAAATACGGATTGTGGTTTGTGGTGACTGGACAGCTGAACTGTGACACACAGAATAGTTCCACACAGCTGTATGAAATGGATTTGTATCACTGAGATAAAACAACAAAAAAACAAAGTTTTTTTTTTGTTTGTTTTTTTTTAACGTGACATGCAGAATATATCAGAGAGCAAACTCAGCCCCTGCTGACTGTGGCTATTTTCACTGCAACCCAGAAAAATGTCACACTCAGATTTTTCTATATCACTGAGAGCAAAAAAAAACCTATTTGCAGTCTCCCTGCAAACTGCTGCAAATATGGCGATAGCTGCACTACTAGTGCCAGCCAGCCCAGCTAGAAGGAGATAAAAAAAAGTGTCTTGTAGCCCTTAGAAGGGCTGTTGGGTTCTTTTGAGATCACTCCTGCCTAACAGAGAACCAAATCCAGGCCCTAACTCTCTCCCTGAAACGCAGCAGATCTGTCCCTAACGACATCCAGACAGCCTCTGAGCCGAGCACCGCCGGACGTCACTAGTATATTCCAGGGTCACCTGATCTGGCCAGCCAACCCCTGCTATCGATGTGTAAGGCCCCACGTGATGCTGTGGGGGTACCACAGAGTCTCCTGGCTAGTGATTGGCTTAGTTATAGGCACCAAAAATTAAAAATGCGGGAGATGCCATTTCCTCTAGCATGGCGAGATACTCGTCCGAGCAGAGAGCACTTACGAGTACCCTAATACTCGAACGAGCACCAAGCTCGGACGAGCATGCTCGCTCATCTCTAGTGTATTCTTTTTCAGGTACTGCAATGTGTCCTATTGTGCACTTATTGTACAGTGTTTTTTAGTGAATTATGCACTTAGCCAGATAGCTAGCACCTTACTTTTCTACCTCATATGGACTGTCTCTAAAGACTGTACTCCGCGGCCTAGCCTCGTGCGTATGACGCAATCGCGAGTCAATAGCACGCTAAGGATTCGTACGTTCCTTGTAAGTTAATGCTTACGTATTACGTACTTTTAATAAAGCTGACTGTATGTTCGTAATTTGTGTAGGAATGTTCGCAAAACAACTATTATTTTTTAACGCAAATTCTACCGAATAAATTCGTATTAAGAACGAATCTTGTCAGAAATTTGTTGATTATTCGCCGAAGCGAATTTTGGATAATTCGCTCATCTCTAGTTTTAGGTGTCTGCTACTTTAGAGACCTGCCTTCTATTGTACATGTATGCTGGAGGTCGGGAGGGGTCAATGTCTTGAATTTCCTCTCTATGTACTATTAGAACACCAGATAGGATTAATTAAAGGAGTCATCCCATTTTTTATGTAAAAAATGAAAATCAGACATTATATAGTACATGACAATCTCATTCTAACAAAGCTAGAACAAGCCCTTTACCTTATATGGATCCATAGAATCCTTCTTGAAGTCGCCGCAGGGACCCTATAATCAATCATATTGAGAGTTTTGTTGCTGTCTGCCTTTGTGTGAGTAGGTAATATTTGCATGTATCTATGCAGTGGGCCTCCAGAATGGATTTTACAGACCTTGAGGCATCTGCAATGGCTGTAATGTTTTATCATATATTGTTATGTAATGTTATTCAATGTTATGTTTTAGGCAATTCATTCCAGCAGAGTAGGAATGGTTGACAGAAATAGGGCCAAACACACTGTTCCTCCTCTCTTGGTAGGAGTGGGCTGGTCCTCCTTTCTGCCATGAGGTGGAGTTTGAATCCAGAGAGAGAGGAGACAGGGGGCACATACTGGAACTCCTACTCCTAGAGCTTGTTACTCCATTCTTCTGTGAAACTATTACTCCAGGGAGATCACTAGAGATCTTGATTGAAGATTAAAGGGGTATTCCCATCTCCCAAATGTAGTTTGTATAGTTAGATATAGCCATATCAATATTATTACTAATAGAATGTATTTATTTATACAATGTACCATTTAGAAGATTTGCCTATTTGTATAGGTATTGTCCCACACACATCAGTCAGGCCGTTGCCCCTAGTTATGGCCACTGCGGCCTTGTAGTAGTGGTGGTCAGCTTGTTGTTGTTCAAACCCACTCTGAGGTAACTGCTGTATTGTGAACGAACATTGCATGAGCATGCGCAGACACATCTTAGGGTTGTAGCATTTTTGTCTGTGCTTCCAAAACGTAGAGAAACAGATCCTGTTCCAAGATCAATTCATTTCCATGGAGCAGGATTCGTTTATAAAGTCTGCATTTTGGACGGATCCTGACCATTGTGTTTTGGACTGGTAGTGTCCAAAACGCAGATGTGAATATACCCTAAGATGTGTCTCCGCATGCTCATGCAATGTGCGTTCACTATACAGCAGTTACCTCAGAGCGGGTTTGAACAACAGCAAGCTGACCACCAGTACTACAAGGCCGCGGTGGCCGTAACTACGGGCAACAGCCTGACTGATGTGTGTGGGACAATACCTATATAAATAGGTAAATCTAAACGGTACATTTTATATAAATACATCATATTAGTAAAAATATTGGTATGGCTATATCTAACTATACAAACTACATTTGTGAGATGGGAATACCACTTTAAGTGCAAAATCTCAAATGACGCAGGCATGGTGACATCACATGTCACCATGCATGAGATTTTGTGTGGGATCTTCAATCAAGAAGCACTCGAGCAGATGAGGTGAGTATGATTTTTTTTTTACTCCATTTCAGGGAAAATTGATTCGTTACCACGAAGCATGAGGAAATTTGGCTTCGCGGCAAATCAGATTTTCCCTGAAATTTGGATTTAAGTCAATTTAGGGCAGTCCAATTCACTCAACACTAGAGATCAATGGAGTCCAGAAGACAGCTTTCCCAAAAGCTACAGAGACCCTGCTGCCGGTGAGGGAAAACAGGTCATACACCCATCACCTAGAACAGGGGTGGGGTAGCCAAGGGCCATTTAGATATTTGTAAAGGTTCTTTCACACCACTGTTATGGCTTCCGTTTGAACTTTCTGTTTTTCGCAATCGAAAAATGGAAAAAAACGACCTGTTATAAAACCCATAGGTTTTAATGGTGACGGATAGGTGTCCGTTATCTCGATTTTTGTAACGTATCCGTTTTTCAAGATGGAAACTAAAGTCTTGTCTGCAGGACTTTTTTTTCCGTCTGAGATAACGGATCCGTCATATTCCGTTTTGAAAAATGAATGAAAGTATATGGTAGACGGAGGTAAACGGATAGCAAACGGAATGCTTTCCGTTATGCTTTCCGTTTTCTTTATCCATTTGAAATTTGACACATGCTCAGAAGATGTTAATTTGACCGGAAATTAGATAATTCACATGACAGGAAATAAAAGATCAGCCATTTTTGAACCTGGTTGCCTTATTTCCTGTGAGGTAATTGCCAAAGGGAGCTATCCAGCAGTTGTCACCAATATATTTTTCAACTCTAAATTTTTTAAAGTGCTGTTTATGAACTTATTTTTTTTTATTTGGAAATGTCTTCTTCCAACAGCATGACTCCGCCCCTGGAGATAGCAGTAAATTATTTTCAATCCATTACTATATAGGTATCACATCAATGTATGTATAATAATATTTTTTTTATTTTGGAACAGGAGGAATCTCCTTTCTCATCGGAGGCGGCCCATGATCCAACGTGGTCGCCTACTCATGGGGAAGAATCTGACTCTGCAATTTATGTTTGGTTTATGTATGTCTTGTGGTTGGTTAGTTCTAGTGATTCTCTGTTCTTTATTCCATTGATGACCTTGACTCAGGATAGGTCAGCAATATCAGATTTGTGTGGGTCAAACACCAGGCACCCCCGCCAATCAGCTGTACGGGGAGATGTGGGTCAGTATGTGCACATGGAGACTACATTCTCTCTTCTTGTCCACTGATGAAGTCCCATAGACATACACCAGCAGACATGAAGAGATATAATGGATATGGCAAGTGCGCAATAGCGTGGGCCATTTACCCTTAAAACTGGTTTTGTGGTGGGACAGGTGTTTAACCCCTGCCGATGTGATATTGCTGACCTATCCAGAGTCAAGGTCATCACTCGTCCAAAGAACGACGACCTATGTGGTGTAATCTAAATTTGCTAATCATATTGTTTCAGGGTGGGGCCTCCCAAGCAGGATCGGAAGCTCACCAGAGGGGACAAGTGAGACGTGCTCCAGATGCAGAAAGTGTAAGTGTTTGTTTCCTTCATTTTTCTTTTGTTTTGAAAAATACATTTTGATTATTGTCCAATTTTAGGACATATCAATGTACCCTAGTGTTGTTTATTTAATGACATTATTATTATTGAAGATCGACCACCCCGGTTCTCATGTGCTGGGGTGCTCTGGCCGAGCACTAGGGTGTGCTCGAGTGCTCGGCCGATCACCCGAGCAGAATGTAAGTCAATGGGATCATCGAGTACTAAACCAAGCCCCACTGCTCTGAAGAGGGGAGGGTGCGTGGTTTACATGGGTCACCCATTTTCGTTTTCAAAATGTGGCCAGCTATCTCATTAGCCCTTTAAAGGGCTTTTGGGTCCATTTTAAAATAAATACTCTCCCTGCCTAGACTATTCTGTCCCTAGACGATCTGTCTCCCTCTCTGACTAATACTGGGCTGGAACGTGTAGCTGGGTGCTATATAACACCCGATGACGCGTTCCCAGCCAGCCAATCAGTGTAATGCCAGTAGCTAACATGGCTACTGGTTTTACACTGAATGCCAGTACCTCCTAATTAGCGTGCGGGGAGGGAGGGGACTCGAGCCTTGCACTCGAGTAACATAGTAACATATTGTGGGCTTTAGACAGGACTTTACATAAGGGCAGGCCCCTCCCCCTCTACGGTTTTGACTATCATTTCAGAACAGAATGTAACCCTGTACGTGAACTGCCCAGTCATAGGTATCATTCAGCCATGTTTCATTTACTCCCACTGTGTCATAGTCCTTCTTACACATCATTAATTCCAGTTCACCAGTTTTAGTTGTCAGGCTTCTGGCATTAGTGTACAGACAAATAAAATGTTGATGTATTATTTGGACAAAAAACCTTTCCTTTTGATATGTTCTATTTCCTCCTCCCCAAGTTCAATTACCTTTGCCCAGCTCTCTATCTGCACTCTCTTCCCTTTATATAATGTAGTTACCCTCCCCACCAGTTCCTACTTTAAATATTCCAAACTTCTAGCCATCTTCTCCCCAAAACCAGGTTCCCCTTCCCCATTGAGGTGCAGCCCATCCCTACAGTAGAGCCTGTAGCCAACAGAGAGTTCAGCCCAGTTCTCCTGGAAACCAGACCCCTTCTTCCTACACCATTTCTTGAGCCACTTGTTTACCTCCCCAATCTCCCTCTGCCTTTCTTGTGTGTCTCGTGGTACATACAGGATTTGTTAAAACACTACCTTTGAGATCCTTGCCCTAAGCTTATGCCCTAAATCCCTACAATCATTTTAAGCAGAGGTTGCTAGTGGGGCGCCAATCTCTTAACTCCAGTGCAATAATGGATGGGAATGTGTAGAGTGTAGCAATATAGCAAATAAGGTAAAAGCGTACGTGAACTAAAATATTAAAATATTATTATATTAAAATATGCTGGATGACTTACTTCACTAGGGAGGGGGGTGGCGGGATAAAGCACATAACACCCGTCCACTGTTAAGAAAAAAATAAGAAATAAATAATTAATTGAAAATCAGGGGAGAGAGAGACCTGTGCATATATAGTACATAGTAGAAAAGACTATCTACAATAGAACACCTTTTAGATATATGATTAAGGGGGATAATGCAAATTGGTAATGGCACCAACAGATATAGCACGATGAAAGGCGACATAATCAAAGTCGAGATGACATCCCATATATATGTTAAAATTAATAATTAGTGGTCATGATATTAAGATAAAAATAAAAAAGAGGAATTAATATGTAACATGTTAAATATAACAATGTTAACAAATATAACAATGTTAAATATAACAATAATAGTAATATTTGTCCAGTTCTATACTTTCTTGTCATTCTCCATGTCCCTCTCTATTTTTCTGTCTTAGGACCATATTTATTTTATTTTATTAGGTCTATCGAAAAGAGATGTGTATACATGGTGATAGTTAATAGTTGCTATATTCCAATGTCTCATTGAGTCCAAAGGGTGTTAATGTATTGAACCGGAAGATCCAGAACATTTCTTTTTTGCACAGTGTTTGATATGAGTTAGGGATTCAATCTATGGGTGTTATGGTTAAATGGTTAGGGTTACTGTCGTGATATTCGGAAAAATGTTTGGACACACTGTGTTGGCTATATTTTTTATTTATGTTATATCGGTGTTGATTCAACCTTTCTCTCAATGATTGTGTGGTGCGGCCGATATATTGGAGTCCACATGGACACTGTATCATATATACGATATAGCAGGAGCCGCAGTTCAAATTATGTTTCAGGTGAATAACTTCCTCAGTGTTGGTCACCGTTACAGTATTAATGTCATGTTGGATGTTATTGCAACATTTACATCGTCTGATATTACATCTGTAGGACCCGCCTGCTTTCAATGATATAGCTGGTGTTGGTTTTATGTTTTGGAGTATTTTTGGACGGGAGGGTGCTACTAGGCTTTTTAGGGTGCGGGCTCGTCTGTACGTGATTCCTGGTCTTTTAGGTAAGTCTCTCCCAATTATTGGGTCATTTAACAAAATTGACCAATGTTTGGTGAGTATGGACTTGATAGTTTGAACTTTAGGATTATAGCTAGTGATAAAGTTGGGACCTATGGGTTTGGCGGATTTAGCCCGATTTTTAGGTTTCAAACTGGATTCTTGGGTTTCAGTGAGGACCCTATTTATTGAATCCTGTATGAGTCCTAACGGGTAACCTTTCTCACTAAATCTGTTCTGAAGTGTATTTAGTTGTTCAGTTAGAGTATTATCATCGGTACAGTTTCTCCTGATCCTTCTCATCTGCCCGTACGGCATATTTTTCTTCCACTGTTTGTAATGACAACTAGAAAAGTCGAGATAGCTGTTGGCGTCAACGGCCTTAAAATGTGTACTAGTAGTAATTTTATTATTGGTCGTAGTTAGTACTAAATCTAAAAAAACGGCTGACTTTGGGTCGAAGTTGGCCATAAAAGTTAGGTTCCACTCATTTTCATTGAGACTTTGAGTGTATGTTACCAAGCTTGCAGAGTCTCCTTGCCAAATAAAGATAATATCGTCTATATACCGTTTGTAAAATCGTATATTGGGGTGTTTTAAAAGACCAATGTTGGATTCAAAAGCTCCCATAAAGAGATTCGCATAGGAGGGTGCAAATTTAGTGCCCATTGCGGTTCCACATTTCTGTAAATAGAATTTCCCTCTGTATTCAAAGTAGTTGTGGTTTAGTATAAACGCTATGGAATCTAGGATGAATGATCTTTGATTTGGGGGAAGGAAGAAGTCCTCTACTAAGAAGGTTTCTACTGCCTTGATTCCTTGTTCGTGCCTAATGTTTGTGTAGAGGGAGGAGACATCTAGGGTAACCCAATACATGTTGTCTTCCCATGCAAATTGCTGTAGAAGAGTGATTAGATGACTAGAGTCACGGAGATATGAGGGTAGGTGGATGACATATTTCTGTAGGACTGTGTCTATATATGCAGAAAGATTAGTGGTGAGTGAGTCAATACCAGATATAATAGGCCGACCAGGTGGGTTGATGAGGGATTTATGGATTTTGGGAAGGTAATAGAAATACGGAATGGAGGGGTGTGGAACAGATAGGAATTTGATTTCATTCTTGGTGAGAATGCCCTGTGTTTGTCCAATCTTTAAGAATTCTAGGAGCAATTTCCTATACGTGTCTGTTGGGTCTATATCTAGTTTGATGTAACAGTTTTCATCTGATAGGATACGGTTGGCTTCAAGTATATAGTCTTCTGTGTTCAAGATGACAATACCTCCACCCTTATCTGCATTCTTGATAATTATTTTATCATTAGATCTGAGGGATTTAATGGCTTCGCATTGGGGATCAGTGAGATTATGTTTCTGAGTTGAAAAATTCTCAGTATCTGTAATAGATCTCAATTCTGTTAGTACCATGTTGTAGAATGCTTCTAAGTGAGGGCCCCTACTCTCTATTGGGTAAAAGGTGGATTTTGGGCGATAATTAGATGGAATGGGGGCATGTTCAAGTTCATCTAATAACTTGGCAATGTCTGTGTCATCTTCTGTGCTTTAGTATAAGGGAGTGAGATCTCTATTCAATGTTGGTATGGATGGATTTGCTTTACGTGTGAAGTGTCTTTGTAACGTCAGTTTCCTGATGAACTGGTTCAGATCTACAAACAGTTCAAAGAGCTTGGGTTGGTTGGAGGGACAAAAGGATAATAGGATAATCCTTTTGATAGTACTTCGATTTCATGTGTATTCAGAACGTATTTGGACAGATTGAAAATACCTAGGTCTTTATTGGGGGTTTTGGGAGATTCGAATTGTTCGCTGTGTTGGGCTTGGCTCTTTTTAGGGCACTTTATGTGTCTATACTTGCCTCCCCTACGCCCTCTTCTTCTTCTTTTTCGGATATCTGTCTCTTGTTCTTCCTTCTGTTTGTTGGGATGGGGCTGTAGAAACTGGTGATTTTCAATGTTTTTTGTGGAATCGGAATTTTGGATGCAATTGATGATTGGAATGGTATTGATGGAGGATTGGTGTTTGGTAGGGTCAGAAGCGGTGATAATAGTTGGACGCTGGACAGTATGGATTGAGATGGGATTTGGCTCTGTGTGGGCGTTAGGAGATTGGACGGTGAGTGGTCTGCTAGATTGGGGGGAAGGGATAAAAAATGGACCGGGCTTGGGGTGCTAGAACTGAGTATAGTTGAATTGACAGATGGGTTGGGTGATACGGGCACATGCCGATCTGTTAGTGGAAGGGTGGGCAATTATGAATAGTCCAAAGGGGATAAGGTATGTGTTTGTGAATTGAGTAATAACTCTGTAGGTGAGTGATCTGGTTTAGCCATGTTGGGAACGGTGGAGAAAACTGGAACTAAGTTATGTTTTGTATAAGGACTGGTAATGTGAGATATGGAAGTGGGTGGAGTGGATTTTGATATAGGACTTTTGGTGGTTTGATCTATCTGACAATCTATCGTGGAGGTAGGGTTGGATTTGGGAAACAGCATCCCTACGAACCAACGTAATCTGACACGGAACATTAAGGATCTCATCCACTACCGGATTGACTGGTACTTTTTGAAACTATATACCAACTTAAAACTAATTCCTAGAGGACTACGTTCCTCTATGAAACCCACATTTCCAGATGATTATAACTTTACTCAAGATTGGTTTTTAACAACAGATAGCTGTTCCCTAAAACTGATGGATCTCCTCATCTCTAAGTGTTGTAAGATGAGCCACAATCTTTTAGCTCTTATTAAACAACAAATTGGGGCCCAAACCAAGATGTATCCAAAATCTCAGATTTTATCATCTAGATTTCTATTTAGAAGATATGAATACAATGAGATCATTAGAAAAAGCAAAAAATTACTAAGAGATATTCAAGACTACAAGAATAATAAAATTAGACCTTGGGAATACAGATCGCATAATAACAATTCCATACATAACTCTCAACAACATCTTCCCCCAAAACCATCTGTCCCCTATACCACTAGACCGTCAGTCCCTTTATCTCATAAGGACAAAATGTGGAGTGGTTTTGAGGGTAGAGTCTTTTACTGCAGCCGTACACTACATCCAAGACCTAATGGTCATGTACCTTCTGTTCGATTCGCTACAACCCCCAAATCCAACCCTACCTCCACGATAGATTGTCAGATAGATCAAACCACCAAAAGTCCTATATCAGAATCCACCCACTTCCATATCTCACATTACCAGTCCTTATACAAAACATAACTTAGTTCCAGTTTTCTCCACCGTTCCCAACATGGCTAAACCGGATCACTCACCTACAGAGTTATTACTCAATTCACAAACACATACCTTATCCCCTTTGGACTATTCACAATTGCCCACCCTTCCACGTACAGATCGGCATGTGCCCGTATCACCCAACCCATCTGTCAATTCAACTATACTCAGTTCTAGCACCCCAAGCCCGGTCCATTTTTTATCCCTTCCCCCCAATCTAGCAAACCACTCACCGTCCAATCTCCTAACGCCCACACAGAGCCAAATCCCATCTCGATCCATACTGTCCAACGTCCAACTATTATCACCGCTTCTGACCCTACCAAACACCAATTCTCCGTCAATACCATTCCAATCATCAATTGCATCCAAAATTCCGATTCCACAACAAACATTGAAAATCACCAGTTTCTACAGCCCCATCCCAACAAACAGAAGGAAGAACAAGAGACAGATATCCGAAGAAGAAGAAGAAGAGGGCGTAGGAGAGGCAAGTATAGACACAAAAACTGCCCTAAAAAGAGCCAAGCCCAACACAGCGAAAAATTCAAATCTCCCAAAACCCCCAATAAAGACCTAGGTATTTTCAATCTGTCCAAATACGTTCTGAATACACATGAAATCGAAGTACTATCAAAAGGATTATCCTATTATCCTTTTGTCCCTCCAACCAACCCAAGCTCTTTGAACTGTTTGTAGATCTGAACCAGTTCATCAGGAAACTGACGTTACAAAGACACTTCACACGTAAAGCAAATCCATCCATACCAACATTGAATAGAGATCTCACTCCCTTATACTAAAGCACAGAAGATGACACAGACATTGCCAAGTTATTAGATGAACTTGAACATGCCCCCATTCCATCTAATTATCGCCCAAAATCCACCTTTTACCCAACAGAGAGTAGGGGCCCTCACTTAGAAGCATTCTACAACATGGTACTAACAGAATTGAGATCTATTACAGATACTGAGAATTTTTCAACTCAGAAACATAATCTCACTGATCCCCAACGCGAAGCCATTAAATCCCTCAGATCTAATGATAAAATAATTATCAAGAATGCAGATAAGGGTGGAGGTATTGTCATCTTGAACACAGAAGACTATATACTTGAATCCAACCGTATCCTATCAGATGAAAACTATTACATCAAACTAGATATAGACCCAACAGACACGTATAGGAAATTGCTCCTAGAATTCTTAAAGATTGGACAAACGCAGGGTATTCTCACCAAGAATGAAATCAAATTCCTATCTGTTCCACACCCCTCCATTCCATATTTCTATTACCTTCCCAAAATCCATAAATCCCTCATCAACCCACCTGGTCGGCCTATTATATCTGGTATTGACTCACTCACCACTAATCTTTCTGCATATATAGACACATTCCTACAGAAATATGTCATCCACCTACCCTCATATCTCCGTGACTCTAGTCATCTAATCACTCTTCTACAGCAATTTGCATGGGAAGACAACATGTATTGGGTTACCCTAGATGTCTCCTCCCTCTACACAAACATTAGGCACGAACAAGGAATCAAGGCAGTAGAAACCTTCTTAGTAGAGGACTTCTTCCTTCCCCCAAATCAAAGATCATTCATCCTAGATTCCATAGCGTTTATACTAAACCACAACTACTTTGAATACAGAGGGAAATTCTATTTACAGAAATGTGGAACCGCAATGGGCACTAAATTTGCACCCTCCTATGCGAATCTCTTTATGGGAGCTTTTGAATCCAACATTGGTCTTTTAAAACACCCCAATATACGATTTTACAAACGGTATATAGACGATATTATCTTTATTTGGCAAGGAGACTCTGCAAGCTTGGTAACATACACTCAAAGTCTCAATGAAAATGAGTGGAACCTAACTTTTACGGCCAACTTCGACCCAAAGTCAGCCGTTTTTTTAGATTTAGTACTAACTACGACCAATAATAAAATTACTACTAGTACCCATTTTAAGGCAGTTGACGCCAACAGCTATCTCGACTTTTCTAGTTGTCATTACAAACAGTGGAAGAAAAATATGCCGTACGGGCAGATGAGAAGGATCAGGAGAAACTGTACCGATGATAATACTCTAACTGAACAACTAAATACACTTCAGAACAGATTTAGTGAGAAAGGTTACCCGTTAGGACTCATACAGGATTCGATAAATAGGGTCCTCACTGAAACCCAAGAATCCAGTTTGAAACCTAAAAATTGGGCTAAATCCACCAAACCCATAGGTCCTAACTTTATCACCAGATATAATCCTAAAGTTCAAACTATCAAGTCCATACTCACCAAACATTGGTCAATTTTGTTAAATGACCCGACAATCGGGAGAGACTTACCTAAAAGACCAGGAATCACGTACAGACGAGCCCGCACCCTAAAAAGCCTAGTAGCACCCTCCCGTCCAAAAATACTCCAAAACATAAAACCAACACCAGCTATATCATTGAAAGCAGGCGGGTCCTACAGATGTAATATCAGACGATGTAAATGTTGCAATAACATCCAACATGACATTAATACTGTAACGGTGACCAACACTGAGGAAGTTATTCACCTGAAACATAATTTGAACTGCGGCTCCTGCTATATCGTATATATGATACAGTGTCCATGTGGACTCCAATATATCGGCCGCACCACACAATCATTGAGAGAAAGGTTGAATCAACACCAATATAACATAAATAAAAAATATAGCCAACACAGTGTGTCCAAACATTTTTCCGAATATCACGACAGTAACCCTAACCATTTAACCATAACACCCATAGATTGGATCCCTAACTCATATCAAACACTGTGCAAAAAAGAAATGTTCTGGATCTTCCGGTTCAATACATTAAAACCCTTTGGACTCAATGAGACATTGGAGTATAGCAACTATTAACTATCACCATGTATACACATCTCTTTTCGATAGACTTAATAAAATAAAATAAATATGGTCCTTAGACAGAAAAATAGAGAGGGACATGGAGAATGACAAGAAAGTATAGAACTGGACAAATATTACTATTATTGTTATATTTAACATTGTTATATTTGTTAACATTGTTATATTTAACATGTTACAGTTTAATTCCTCTTTTTTATTTTTATCTTAATATCATGACCACTAATTATTAATTTTAACATATATATGGGATGTCATCTCGACTTTGATTATGTCACCTTTCATCGTGCTATATCTGTTGGTGCCATTACCAATTTGCATTATCCCCCTTAATCATATATCTAAAAGGTGTTCTATTGTAGATAATCTTTTCTACTATGTACTATATATGCACAGGTCTCTCCCTCCCCTGATTTTCAATTAATTATTTATTTCTTATTTTTTTCTTAATTTTTTTTTTCCTCCACTTAATCCCCCCCCTGACCACCCCTCCCCCCCCCCTCCCCGGAACGTCCTCTCCAGCTTTGATTTTAAACTGTACGTTCCAGCCTGGTACACACACCATGTGACCAGATAACCATGTGACTGGTCACATGATCGGACTGCACGGCCCGCCACACGGGTTAACCAGACGATCATGTGACTGATCACATGATAGGACTCCATATCGTAACAAGAAGACTGTGCCAGCCGCATCTTCTTAATCTGTCCCTGTCCCCCTTCCCGCTCCCATCCAAGTGGACTCCCTTTCCCCATTCACTTAGCCATATATAGGAGATTATGTCTCCAGCTAACACTATATATACTAAACCGCTGGGGTAATTTTAACTGGATTCACAATGCGTTCCACCGTTGGAACGCACGCCACTTCCGGTACGGAAACCACGGTAACCGGAAGTTTCAACCCACCCACGATTCTGGCGCGAGAATAGAGACTGTGGTGCATACATAAGTGAGTACTGTTTTCCCATGTGTGTATGTATATATTCTGTTTTTATTACATTGTGCTCCTGATGAAGGGGTGATGTACTAACACCCCGAAACGCGTTGAGCTTCCTCTAATTAAAGATATTCACCACTAAAGAAGTCCTCAAGTCATCCATCCAGGGACGTGGTGTATCTACCATTCTTAAAGCGACCTCGGCGAGGGAGGGACAGGGGACGGGTGTTATGTGCTTTATCCCGCCACCCCCCTCCCTAGTGAAGTAAGTCATCCAGCATATTTTAATATAATAATATTTTAATATTTTAGTTCACGTACGCTTTTACCTTATTTGCTATATTGCTACACTCTACACATTCCCATCCATTATTGCACTGGAGTTAAGAGATTGGCGCCCCACTAGCAACCTCTGCTCAAACTTTGGCGGTACATTTCCTATGTACCGTATCTCTCTTTTTAGCGGGCAGCTGCCTTCTCCCCTCACTCCCACATTCACTTTTTCCTGCCCTTTCTTTTTCATATCCCCCGGCACTTCTTTGTGATATATTCCCCACTCCTTTGGCGCCCGGAGGGCCCAGATCCCACTGCCTCCACCCTAACCTTCCCTTGTTTTCTCTCACTCTACAATCATTTTAAAGGATGCTCCACCTACCTCGAACTTTGACATTGTTTACAAGATGGACCATGACTGCTAGATCTTCTCCAGCCCCTCACAGTAATCTGTCATCCAGATCCGTGATGTGTTGAACTCTAACGCCAGGAAGGCAACAGACCGTTCAACGATCCCGGTCTTTGTGACAGATTGCCCTCTCTCTACCCCTAATAATTGAATCTCCCCCTACAAGCACCCGTCTGCCCTGTTCTCCTGGCCCCCTGCTTACTGGAGCTGACATTCCCCTGACTGGCAGAGGAAGTGTCCGGCCGCAGCTGTGGTGCCCCTGAAGTGGCATCCCCCTCATCTGCCAAACTTGCATACTTGTTGTGGTGTGTCAGATCAGGGCTCGCCTCCTTGGAACTTTTCCCTCTACCCCGCTTTCTAACTGTTACCCAGCCAGCTACCTCACTTTCCTGAGCCTCCTCACTAACACCCTCATCTATTCCATAGAGTGCTTGCTCATTGAGCAGCAAACTTTTTGTAAAATAGGCTGCGTTTCTCAGTGTTTAAATTTTGACGGTTAGACACACGCTGTGCCATTACCATTATGTGCAATTTGTATGTACCATTATGTACCATTATGTGCAATTTGCTCACATTTTGACCTAAGATATGCCCCCTTAAATGGCTGTTCCAGGACTGCATACATTAGACAAGATGTGCACTGGACTGCACTGTCAATAATGGAAGAGATACTAATGTTGATTGCGCTAAAGAAAAGAGCTAAAAATATAAGGCTGTAATATGAAACTAACTTACTGTCATCCGCTCTTAAAGTCCCTGAATCTGAAGTCACACAATGTAAAGTCACACACTTACTTCAAAACCACACTTAAAAATCAATCATGCAAACGCTCCAACTCGCGTTGTTTCTCAGCTTTTTAAATGCAAGTCTCAAAACAGTGTGCTTTTTCTTCTTGATTCAAAGGCAGAACATTAAGTGTCCACAAGCAGTGGCATGCTCTGCCAAACAGCGAGTTCAGACGAGCATGCTCGCTCCACACAAATTATTATCTTTGATCTTTGTGTTACACTAATTCCAAAATCAGAATCTGGGCCCATTACTACCTGCTGGCATCTTCTTTATTCCATATTTGGAATAGCATTGGATGCTTGCACCTATTTTTTAATTTTTGTTTATAAAAAAATCACTTTTGAACATGAAGAATAATTATGTAATGTATCTGGCAAAGTGTTGTTGTTTGTGTACTACAAGTTGAATATTTTGGATATGTGCACGGTTTCCAATTGTACTTTTTTTTTTTTTTTGGACACAGGAGACTCCACAGTCAATTGGCCACAGTTCAGGTGCAGAAAGACCGGCAAGTGGGAGTGGTGGTCGAAGCAGGGGTCGGGGACGTGGTGGCTGTGGTTCTCGGGGTCGACAGACTGTAAGTTTTGGTTTCATGACTTAATGTTAGTTTTAAATCTACTGTTCCGTTTTTGCTATAGTCTTTCTAATGTTTTATGCTTGAAATGCAGGGTTCCAGGGTTTTGGGGGAGGAAGAGGAGGAGCCTCCCATGCCTACCATCGATGGGGCCCTCCTCATCCAATTAGTGGAGGAACGCCCACCACTTTGGGACCAGTCTGATCGGCTCCATTCGGATCAAATGGCCACCCGTCAACTGTGGCAGGAGGTCTACAGAGCCATCATGCCTGATTGGGATTCCCTGTCCCGTAATGGCCAGTTGAGCTATGGTGATTTATTTCCCAAATAATATGACCCTTTCAATTTTCTAAAAGTACATTGTACTATTTTCTTAATCTCATTTTTTTGTCATATTAAAGCTATTTTTAATTTTGTTTTTTTGATTGTCTCTTTCTACATTGTTGCTTTTTGTTGTCAAATTTGGGACCATCCTTTTTTTGGTTGAAAATTTGGCCCAAACACTTGCTGTTGTCCATCTTTTCCCTATCTTCGAAAACATTCCAGCCGACATAGTATATTTGTCCCTAGAAATATGTATATACCAACTGAAGGACCCGGCTTCGCCCGGGTATATTTGATTTATTTCATTTACTGTTTGTGTGTGTCGTTAAAAGATACTCTACAGTGCCCGCCCGATTAATATAACAGCTCTACAGCGGCCAGCTTTCAGTGTCTACAGCAGCCCGCCCTGTAACAGTGAACCTCTAAAGCGGCCACCCTTTAACAGTGACCTTAACAGTGGCCCGCCCTTTAACTCTACAGCTTGCCCCTTTACAGTGACCTCTAACAGCGGCCCGCTTTAACAGTGACCTTAACAGTGAACCCCTCTACAACAGCGCCCCTTTAACAGTGACCTCTACAGCGCCCGCTTTACAGGTGAACAGCTAACAGACCTTTCCCACCCTTTTAGTGAACAGGTGACCTTACAGCACAGCCGCCCGCGCCCGCCTTTAACAGTGACCTCTACAGCGGCCCACCCCTTTAACAGTGACCTTACAGCATCCAACGCCTTTAACAGTGACGTCTACAGCAGCCCGCCCTTTTAAGCTCTGCACTCAACTGTGACCTCCACAGCAGCTAGAGTGGCCACTGTCTTCACCCAGAAAGCCAGACTCACCAGCCTTCCCCCAAACGTGAAACAGCGCCCCCATGAAAGACACAACTAACATGAGGCCACGCCCCTGGCTCAGTGAAGATACGGAGGAGAAGCTGTCTGAGTGTGAGCTACTGAAAGGGTGGACATCCCTGTGTCTGTCCAGGCACTGTGTCGGACGGAGAACAGGTAGCCAAAAAACTGGACTGTCCAGCCTAAAGCCGGACATCTGGCCACCCTAATATCAGCCTGCCCCTAGGGTGGCCAGAGGTCTTGTTTTAGGCTGGACAGTCTGGCTTTCAGACTCCCTGTCCTCTGTCATGCGCAGGGCCTGGATGGACACAGGGATGTCCTTTTGAACAGCTCACTCTTAGTAGCAGCAGTGTGCAGTCTGAGCAATGAGCTGCAGGGAGAAAGTTACCCTCCCCCACCCATGCAGCTGAAAGAAGGTGATTTTTACCTATATTTTTAATCCCGGTCAAATGCGACATGGAAGGGGCGTGGCCTGACTGAGTCAGGGGCGTGGCTTAGTGGGATCTGTGCGTGGGGCTTTTAAGTCCTTCTTTTGACGGTGGCCTGAATTACAGGTCGATGCCATAGTAATTTAGGAGGAACGTGGGTAGCAGTGGAAGAAAACATCTTTTATTACTACTGAACGGTAAATATGCGCTCCAATATAAGAAATCACAACCATCAATAGTAAAGATACAATTAAACTTTATTATTACATGATTAAAAAATCCATTAAAAGACCAATGGTGGTAGCATACATGAATAGAGGGGCTATCTGATACAACATAAGACAGTACACTGAATGGATAAATGGAAGGATCACAATGTCATTAATATATAGTTACATAAAGTGCAATTGCCATACCAGTAACAAATCACATGATGATTTGATGGTATTCAATTAGAACCTCATATGGTTCTGGCCACTTGCGACGTCAAGTCCCTGTACACGTCTATATGCCACGACCACGGCCTGCGGGCGTCAAGATCCTTTCTAGAAATGACAAATTTAGAACCGGGTCTGGTTGACTTGGTTATGGAGCTACTTGAATTTGCTTTGACTCATAATGTTTTTACTTTCAAGGACCGCCTCTTCCTGCAGCTCCGGGGAACAGCAATGGGGGCGACTTGTGCGTCCTCATATGCTAATTTGTTCTTGGGGCTGTAGGAGAGGGAGGTCGTGATGAATATGGAGGGACATGACGCCGTGGTCTCGTGGTCGAGGTATATAGATGACATTTTGTTCATCTGGCAGGGCTCGACATCGCAATTGGAGGATTTTCTCTCGAGATTAAATGAAAATGATCGCAATATCCGACTGACTTGGCATTATAGTGGTAGGAGTATAGAGTTTCTTGACCTTGAGATTTATGTGGAGGAGGGGGGCTTCCTGGGGACTGAAGTGTTCAGGAAACCTACCTCCACTAATTCACTGTTGCATTCCTCCTCTTTTCACCATCCACAGGTGTTGAGGGCCATACCAACAGGCCAATTTTGCAGGATTAAAAGAATCTGCTCTAATACGGATCGTTTTAAACGGCAATCCAATTATCTTTTTAAGTGGTTTGAAGAGAGGGGATATAGCAAAACTGTTATCAAACAAGGTTTAAATAAAGTAAAGCAAATGAGGAGATAAACCCTATTGGTGATTAATAAAAAAAAGTGGTCAAAATGATTGTTATCCGAGATGTGTGATGGGATTTAATGCCCAATGGAGACAGGTCAACTCAATATTGAGAAAACATTGGCACGTGTTGTTCACAGATAGAGATCTGAGCAATTGTATTTCTAGAGTTCCTTTAATGAGTTGGAGAACGGCTAAGAATCTGAGGGAATTGGTCACTAATAGTCACTATATCTCTCTAAGTAGAAGTGGCCTTTTTGGGGATAAAGGCCCCAGATGGGGTTCCTTCCCTTGTGGAAGCTGCACAGCCTGCAAATTTATGACGAAATCAGAGTTTTTCCACAATTCAAGGGGTGATAAGAATTTCAAAATCCTACATCACATTTCTTGCAACTCAGAAGGGGTTATTTATTTTGCGAAATGCCCGTGTGGGCTAATATATATAGGAATGACAACCAGAGCCCTCAAGGTGAGGGTTCTTGAACACATTAGAGATATTAAAGTGGCTGTGGACGTTCTTGATGTGGAAAAATTCAAAAAATTAAGACCAATTCCCAGGCATTTTATGGTGGCACATAATTGTAACCTGAATGGGTTGCTATTTATTGGCATTGACAAAGTGATGTTAGAATGCAGAAGCGGAGACCTTAAAAAACGCCTTTTGCAAATAGAGACCAAATGGATGGTGTTATTGGATACTGTGGCTCCTTTGGGCCTGAATGAGGCCATCAGCTTCAAGCCTTTTCTGTAAAGCGTTTTTTAGTATATATTTGTAATTTTTATGTATTTGTATGTTTTTATAGCCGAGGATTTTTATGTCTGGAGATCCGGAAAGTACTTGAGGACACATAGTGGGACATTATGAGGTTATCTTCCCCCACACAGTATGGAATATACACTAGAATGGACTATATAACAGCACAATGGAAGGGTGCATCCCTGAATGGACGATGATGAATTTATAATTAGAGATGAGCGAGTAGTGTTCGATCGAGCCGGTATTCGATCGAATACTACGCTATTCGGCATACTCGATTTCGATCGAGTATAACGGCGATGGCGCACTTAGAATTCGTTTCCCCTCCCACCTTCCCTGGCGCTTTTTTTCCACCAATCACCATGCAGGGGGGGTATGACAGGCCCGCGGAGCACGCTGGCAGCGCGAAAACGGCGTCTACATGGATTGGCTGGAAAAACCACGTGACCTCGAATCATAAAAACTCAGCTCTTCCTGCTCGTTCGCATATGCTGCGTGAACTTAGTCAGGGACAGAGGCTGGAGAAGGGAGAGATAGGTTTTAGCTGTTGGACAGGCAGGAACGTGATTAAAAGCCCTTATCAGGGCTACTATAGTGCAGTACAGTGATAGCTTTACTACCATATACACTCTGCAGAGAACGGCTGCTGTATTCAGGGATAGCTGCTGGAGTAGGGACAGAGAGAGGCATTAGTGGTGTATTAGGTGCTCTGCTACATACCAAACTATATTTGGCACTACTGTTCTGCGTTCTTTTTGGCTGCAAAACCCTGTTATATACCTAGTGTGTATATGCACCATCTGATCTTCTGGCAGTATACGGCTGTGTACATTTTTTTTTTTTAAATACAGTTTCTTTGGCTCTAGTGTTCTGGGTTCTGTGTGCCTGCAATACCCTTTTTGTATACCAGATGTAAATACCCACCGTCTGACCTGTTAGTACACGGCTGTGTACCTAGAAATATAAAAAAAAAAAAAGGCATTTTATTTGGCACCTGTACTGTGCGTTCTGCGTGCTTGCAAAAATCTTGTATATACGTGGTGTTAATACACACCGTCTGACCTGTTAGTACACGGCTGTACCTAGAAATATTTTAAAAAAAGGCCTTTTATTTGGCACCTGTACTGTGCTTCTGCGGTGCCTGCAAAACTCTTGTATATACGTGGTTAATACACACCGTCTGACCTGTAGTACAGAGGCTGTACCTAGAAATATATTAAAAAAAGGCCATTTTATTTGGCACCTGTACTGTGCGTTCTGCGTGCCTGCAAAAATCTTGTATAACGTTGGTGTTAATACACACCGTCTGACCTGTTAGTACTGGGTAGTACACACACCGTCTGACCTGTTAGTAAAAAAATATATAAGGCCTTTTCTTTGCACCTGTACTGTGCGTTCTGCGTGCCTGCAAAAAATATATACGTGGTGTTAATACACACCGTCTGCCTGTTACACAGGCTGTAGTACCTAGAAATATTTAAAAAGGCCTTTTTTTGGCACCTGTACTGTGCGTTCTGCGTGCTTGCAAAATTATTTTATATACGTGGTGTTAATACACACCGTTGACCTGTTAGTACACCGGCTGTGTACCTAGAAAATAAAAAAAAAAAGGCCTTTTATTTGGCACCTGTACTGTGCGTTCTGCGTGCCTGCAAAATCTTGTATATACGTGGTGTTAATACACACCGTCTGACCTGTTAGTACACGGCTGTGTACTAGAAATTTAAAAAAAGTCTTTTATTTGGACCTGTCTGTGCGTTCTGCGCGCGCAAAATTCTTTTATATACGTGGTGTTAATACACACCGTCTGACCTGTTAGTACATGGCTGTTGTACTAGAAAAAAAAAAGGCATTTTATTTGGCACCTGTACTGTGCGTTCTGCGTGCTGCAAAAATCTTTATATACGTGGTGTTAATACACACCGTCTGACCTGTTAGTACACGGCTGTGTACCTGAAATATTAAAAAAAAGGCATTTTATTTGGCACCTGTATGTGCGTTCTGCGTGCTTGCAAAAATCTTGTATATACGTGGTGTTAATACCACCGTCTGACCTGTTAGTACACGGCTGTGTACCTAGAAATATTAAAAAAGGCATTTTATTTGGCACCTGTACGCGTTCTGCGTGCTTGCTGCAAAAAAATCTTGATATACGTGGTGTTAATACACACCGTCTGACCTGTTAGTACACGGCTGTGTACCTAGAATATTAAAAAAAAAAGTCCATTTTTTTGCACCTGTACTGTGCGTTCTGCGTGCTTGCAAATTATTTTATATACGTGGTGTTAATACACGCGTCTGACTGTAGTACATGGCTGTGTACCTAGAAATATTTAAAAAAAGGCATTTTTTTTGCCACCTGTACTGTGCGTTCTGCGTGCCTGCAAAAATCTTGTATATACGTGGTGTTAATACAGACCTTATGACCTGTTAGTACACGGCAGTGTACCTAGAAATATTTTTTTAAAAAAAGCATTTTTATTTGCACCTGTACTTTGCGTTGCGTGCCTTGCAAAAATTATTTATATATGTGGTGTTAATACACAGCGTCTGACCTGTTAGTACACGGCTGTGTACCTAGAAATATTAAAAAAAAAGGCATTTTATTTGGCACCTGTACTTTGCGTTCTGAGTGCTTGCAAAAAATCTTGTATATACGTGGTGTTAATACACACCGTCTGACCTGTTAGTACACGGCTGTGTACCTAGAAATATATAAAAAGGCATTTTATTTGGCACCTGTACTGTGCGTTCTGCGTGCTTTCAAAATTATTTTATACACGTGGTGTTAATACACACCGTCTGACCTGTTAGTACACGGCTGTGTACCTAGAAATATTTAAAAAAAGGCATTTTATTTGGCACCTGTACTGTGCGTTCTGCGTGCTTGCAAAAATCTTGTATATACGTGGTGTTAATACACACCGTCTGACCTGTTAGTACACGGCTGTGTACACCAAATATTGTAACAAAAAAAAAAAATGCGGAGGGCTAGCGAAATTGGACGTGGACGTGGACGAGGACGGGGGCGCGGAAATGCTGTTGGGGGCCTTGTTGAAGACAGTGGGGATACAGCCGCTCATCCAGAATCCCTGCCTTTATGGGACAGTTAAGCAGGGGGTGGGTTACACCGCTGTTGAGGCCTGAGCAGTGTGAACAGGTGGTGCAATGGATAGCCGATAGCGCTTCCACACAGTTGTCCACCAGCCAGTCATCCACACAGTCTCACTCTGACCCTCCTTCCTCCACACCTGGCCAACAGAGTCAACCCACCCTTGACCCCTCCCAGGAGCTCTTTTCGGGTCCTTTTTCAGATGTGCCGGAAGAATCCCTGGAGCTACCAGAGGAATTTGTTTGTAGTGATGCCCAACCACTTGAGTATTCGCCATCTCCTGCTGATGTGGACCCTGAACCAGCATCTGTTATCATGAGCGATGATGATGATGAGACGCAGTTGCCATCAAGGGAGGCTGTTGGAATGTCCAGTGGGCAGGAGGAGGAGCAGAGTGAGGAAGTGGAAGAGGAGGTGGTGGATGACGAAATGACCGACCCCACTTGGCCAGGGGTGATGTCCAGCGAGGAAAGCAGTGGAGAGGTGGTGGTCTGCGCAGCACCGAAAAAGGCAGCAAGAGGCAGAGGGATGTCCAGAGGCAGAGGGATATCCACAGGCAGAGGGATGTCCAGAGGCAGAGGACAGTCCAGACAGAGAAGTGAGGCCACAGCCAGCAGGGCCGAAGCTGTTCCCGGCAGCGAGCAGTCGCGCGAAGCTCCCCCATCGAGGCCTCGTACTTCTGTGGTGTGGAGATTTTTTAATGTTTGTGCGGATGACAAACTGAGCGCGGTTTGCACACTCTGCCACTCAAAACTGAGTAGGGGCTCTGAGAAGAGCAATATGACAACCTCAGGCATGCGGCGTCACTTGGAAGTCAAGCACTGGGCTGAGTGGGAGAGAGCAAACGCAATACAACCTGCGCCCGGTCTTGCTGCCACTGCCTCTTCCCCTTTGTTTGTGTGCTGCCACTGCGGTCCAGACCTCCAGCCAGG
>ONZH01024690.1:0-127538 GCA_900303285.1 Rhinella marina
CATTGTAAGTGGTTATGATCTTGTTGTGATTGTTCTTCTAACTCCAAGGTGTCTGGAGCCGTCACTTTTATAATCCCTGCGCCCGTTCCCCACCCCATCGTCTTCTCTGGCACCAGTACACGGATGACTTCCGTAATACTATCAGTTTAATCTTCTGGTTCTCCTGTGGTCACATCTTGGCCTTGCCTCTCTGTTTTATAATGGTAAAGCCTGCATACAATGGGTGAATAAAAACAACAGTAACTTCCTGGAAACGAGATCCAAGCCCTGCAGAGCACGTACTGGGCATACCAAAATGGACGGATCTGGGTGGACTACAGCAAATGCCCACCCCAGCCCATTGTAGCAGAGTGGTGGCATAACCCTCACACTGATCCTCTTTGGAAGATCAATGTCATGGGGATAAGTCTGTAGATATTCCAATCACATCCAGAGCTGCATTCAGAATTCTGCTCCCTAATGCATGCTCCTTCAGTGTTTGTACTGAGCATGCTCAGTTAATCTGTGCTGTAGTCCACCCATTCCAGCTATGACTTTAGTTGCCCTCCTCTGAACCCTCTCCAGCTCTGCTATGTCTGCCTTGTTTACAGGAGCCCAGAACTGTACACAGTCCTCCATGTGTGGTCTGACTAGTGATGTGTAAAGTGGCAGGACTATGTTCTCATCACCGCCATCTATGCCTCTTTTGATGCAACCCATTATCCTATTGGCCTTGGCAGCAGCTGTCTGACACTGGTTTCTACAGCTTAGTTTGCCGTTCACTAAAATTCCTAGGTCCTTTTCCATGTCAGTGTTACCCAGTGTTTTACCATTTAGTATGTACTGGTGACTTGCATTATTCCTTCCCATATGCATAACCTTACATTTGTCAGTATTAAACCTCATCTGCCACTTCTCTGCCCAAGCCTCCAGTCTATCCAGATCCATCTGTAACAGGAAGGGTTCGTGTGGTTTTCAATTCGGGTTGTGACTGGGTGACCATAAACTAAGCTCGCAGTTCCAATATGGTGGACAGTGGTCCTCAATTAGGCTGCACAGCTCTGGAGCACAAACTTTTGCTTAAACGTGGGTTACAATTTGAGGGAACATTCCGGAACACAGAGAAGGAGGAATGATCAGAGATCAGGTCACTCAGGTTATAACAGCTGCAAGATTTCCGGGGGTGATCTCCTCCATTATTCTATGGTGGCCATCAGATACCGACCTGCTCTGATATCTCACTTTGATGTCCTATACAAGCCATTAAACATTGCCCAATATAAAGAAGTTTCTGATGGGATTACTTTTGGCCATGGGAGAGTGGAAGGCTCAGGCTCAAGCTCAGGCTCAGTCTAGGGTTCAGTTTCAGGCTCAATGCCAGGCTCCGTTTCAGGCTCATGCTAGGCTCAGTTTCAGGCTCAAGCTCAGTCTCAGCTTAAGGATTTATGCTCATTGACCTGTCAGGCCTTCCATGCATTTCCCATGGCAGGTTGATTCTAGGTTGACACACTCCATAGACCTCTAATTTGGTCCACTTGATGTGACACAGCAATGGGACCAAGCTGTCCCCTCAGACCAGCTGTTGAAGAAGAGAAAGGTCTAAGTTGGCCTGAGCGTATAGCTATGTGACTGTGGTCTGAAATCTTAGTAGGCATGGAAGGTTGAGGCTTCTCATGGTGGGAACATCCATGACATACTTAAAGGGCTTAGAATGTAGTTCAACATCTAGGTCAAATGATGCCAACTGAATCATAGTCATGAAAGCCTGTCCAGTGGGTTTGAAGATTCTAGAGGTCTACATGTTGTCTCAAGGCTAAGGGAAGAAGATACTGTAAAATATGATGCCATGTTGGCCGGGTAATGGTGAAGATTTGGTCTACCTTGGTGATCCTCAACCTTATTACTATGGAGACAACCCCTGAGAGTCTCAGAAAGAAGTAAATCTTTAAGATCTTTAAGGAGCATCTGTCAGCAGCATTAACCCTATAAAACCTGGCATATGGCCTGGTAGGGTAGGTCCTGCTGATTAAAACGATACCTATCTTGTAAAGATTGGTTGTGGCGTTCCTGAGATAACAGACTTTTATTCTTTAAGTAAATGAGGGCTTCGGTGCAATGAGGGGTGGGGCCTGACTGTTCCAGTGCAGGCCACGCCCCTCGGTGGACTAAAGACTTAATTTACAAAGAGAATCAAAGTCTGTTTTCTCAGGAACGCCACAACCGATCTTCATGAGAAAGGTATCGTTTTAATCAGCAGGGTCAGTCCTACTAGGCATTATGCCTGGTTAAATGGTGTTGATCCTGCTGGCAGATGCACTTTAAGGCTCCATTCACACGTCCTGTTTTTCTTTCCTGATTCGATCCTGATTTTTTCAGGACCCATTGAAATGAATGGATCCAGATCAGGATCAGGATCGAATCAGGAAAGAAAAACAGGACGTGTGAATGGAGCATAAGAGCGGAGTATACGAGGAAAGGGGCAGATTATCTGAACAGATGCTGTAAGACCATGCTACTCTCCTTAAACTGAACAACATAGTTTCTCCAGGATAGCTGGCAGATTGTCACTCTGCTTATTATACTTTCTTATGTTATACTACTTCAGTTATGTATTGCTTTCATTTTGCATATTAGTAAGTAAAGTTACAATGAAGTTTTTGAAAGAAAGAGCAAAAAACAAGCCATGGTTTACAAAAAGGAATGTAACCTCACTGCAAAAATTTTTAGCATGTTCAACTATAGAAAGTAGAAATGATTTAGAAGATGACACCCCCCTTGGTCCTTCATATTTGTATAGTTAAGCAAGTAATCGGAAAAAAAAACAAACATAATCCTAATTAAAGAGGCAGTCTTCCTCAAATACTCTATCTATAAGATTATCCATAAACTCTACAAGGACATTATTCATTGTACTTACAACCCTGTATGACCCTGCGACGAACAAACAAAACTACCGGTAATCTAAAAGTTTGTCTGGTATTGCAACACTGAGCAAACAGTTCTCAAGAAATTCAGCAGAAAGCGCGGCCATATTTGTCTCATGTACACAAAAACAGTGTTATTTCATATTACATATAGAAAAGTATGTCGAAATGTCCCTCTGTATTGTGTCAGGATGGATCACAGATTTCATATTCACATAACGAATATAAGAACATAACGACTATATAACGGCTCTATATGTATAAGAATATAACTACTGTAATACTATAAATACTACTATAATACTATACCTCCTATGTACAAGAATATAACTACTATAATACTGCTCCTATGTACCAGAATATAACTACTATAATACTACTGCTATGTACAAGAATATAACTACTATAATACTGCCTCCTATGTAAGAATACTACTATAATACTGCTATGTACAGAATATAACTACTATATACTGCCTCCTATGTACAAGAATATAACTACTATATATACTGCTCTTATGTACAAGAATATAACTACTATAATACTGCTCCTATGTACAAGAATATAACTACTATACATCTGCTCCTATGTACAAGAATATAACTACTATATAATACTGCTCCTATGTACAAGAATATAACTACTATAATACTGCCTCCTATGTACAAGAATATAACTACTATAATACTGCTCTTATGTACAAGATATAACTACTATAATACTGCTCCTATGTACAAGAATATAACTACTATAATACTGCTCCTATGACAAGAAATATAACTACTATAATACTGCTCCTATGTACAAAATATAATACTATAATACTGCCTCCTATGTACAAGATATAACTACTATAATAACTGCTCCTATGTACAAGAATTAACTACTTATAATACTACTCCTATGTACAAGAATATAACTACTATATACTGCCTCCTATGTACAGAATAAACTACTTAATACTGCTATGACAAGAAGTATAACTACTATAATACTGCTCCTATGTACAAGAATATAACTACTATAATACTGCCTCCTATGTACAAGATATAAACTACTGTAATACTTGCTCCTATGTACAAGAATATAACTACTTATAATACTGCTCCTATGTACAAGAATATAACTACTATAATACTGCTCCTATGTACAAGAATATAACTACTATAATACTGCTCCTATGTACAAGAATATAACTACTATAATACTGCTCCTATGTACAAGAATATAACTACTATAATACTGCTCCTATGTACAAGAATATAACTACTATAATACTGCTCCTATGTACAAGAATATAACTACTATAATACTGCTCCTATGTACAAGAATATAACTACTATAATACTGCTCCTATGTACAAGAATATTAACTACTATAATACTGCTCCTATGTACAAGAAATAACTACTATAATACTGCTCCTATGTACAAGAATATAACACCATATACTGCTCCTATGTACAGAATATACTACTATAATACTGCTTCCTATGTACAAGAATATAACTACTATAATACTGCTCCTATGTACAAGAATATAACTACTATAATACTGCCTCCTATGTATAAGAATATAACTACTATAATACTGCTTCCTATGTACAAGAATATAACTACTATAATACTGCTCCTATGTACAAGAATATAACTACTATAATACTGCCTCCTATGTATAAGAATATAACTACTATAATACTGTTCCTATGTAGAAGAATATAACTACTATAATACTGCCTCCTATGTACAGGAATATAACTACTATAATACTGCTCCTATGTACAAGAATATAACTACTATAATACTGCTCCTCAGGGGCGGACTGGGAACTTAAAGTGGCCCTGGAAAAAATACTAAAAGTGGCCCCATTTTGTAGTCAAGTTCGAATTGATGGAAGTCAGGGCCAGCAATACCATATTGTGGCACATTTTACCACCCCGACAGAGCCAAATACCACAGTCCATCACAAAATACTGCCAGCAGCACAAAATATATCCCCAAAAACTTCCACTGGCCGGCCGTGAGGAGAGTCCAGGTGGCCCTCTGGGCATCGGCCCACCGGGAAATTTCCCTGTAAGGTCTATGGCCAATCCGCCCCTGCTGCTCCTATGTACAAGAATATAACTACTATAATACTGCTCCTATGTACAAGAATATAACTACTATAATACTGCCTCCTATGTATAAGAATATAACTACTATAATACTGCTCCTATGTACAAGAATATAACTACTATAATACTGCCTCCTATGTACAAGGATATAACTACTATAATACTGCTCCTATGTACAAGAATATAACTCCTATAATACTGCTCCTATGTACAAGAATATAACTACTATAATACTGCTCCTATGTACAAGAATATAACTACTATAATACTGCCTCCTATGTACAGGAATATAACTACTATAATACTGCTCCTATGTTCAGGAATATAACTACTATAATACTGCTCCTATGTACAAGAATATAACTACTATAAACTAACCTCCTATGTACAAGAATATAACTACTATAATACTGCTCCTATGTACAAGAATATAAACTACTGTAATACTACCTCCTATGTACAAGAATATAACTACTATAAATACTGCCTCTATGTACAGGAATATAACTACTATAATACTGCTCCTATGTACAAGAATATAACTACTATAATACTGCTCCTATGTACAGAATATAACTACTATAATACTGCTCCTATGTACAGGAATATAACTACTATATTGTGCTCCTATGTACAAGAAATAACTACTATAATACTGCTCCTATGTACAAGAATATAACTACTATAATACTACCTCCTATGTACAAGAATATAACTACTATAATACCGCTCCTATGTACAAGAATATAACTACTATAATACTGCTCCTATGTACAAGGATATAACTACTATAATACTGCTCCTATGTACAAGAATATAACTACTATAATACTGCTCCTATGTACAAGAATATAACTACTATAATACTGCTCCTATGTACAAGAATATACTACATATATACTGCTCCTATTAATATACTGCCTCCTATGTACAGGAAATATAACTACTATAATACTGCTCCTATGTACAAGAATATAACTACTATAATACTACTCCTATGTACAAGAATATAACTACTATAATAACTACCTCCTACGTACAAGAATATAACTACTATAATACTACTCCTATGTACTCTACCTATGTACATGTACAAGAATATAACTACTATAAATACTGCTCCTATGTACAAGAATATAACTACTATAATACTCCTATGTACATATAACTATATGTACAAGAATATAACTACTATAATACTGCTCCTATGTACAAGAATATATACTACTATAATACTGCTCCTATGTACAAGAATATAACTACTATAATACCGCTGATACCTATGTACAAGAATAAAACTACTATAATACTACCTCCTATGTACATAAGACTATAACTACTATAATACTCTATGCTATAACTACTATAATACCGCTCCTATGTACAAGAATATAACTACTATAATACTGCTCCTATGTACAGGAATATAACTTCTATAATACTGCCTCCTATGTACAAGAATATAACTACTATAATACTGCCTCCTATGTACAAGAATATAACTACTATAATACTGCCTCCTATGTACAGGAATATAACTACTATAATACTGCTCCTATATACACAGATATAACTACTATAATTCCCAGAAATTCTACTATTGTTAATTGTTTATGTCAAGGAATAAAATAAATTTGTAAATTCATTGTGTTCTGTGGAAATGTCAGTTACTCCTCCTCTCGCGTCCTATGGGCTGAGTGCTGAGCGGATATTGGCTTCTTATAGGTGGAGGTGAGAGAAGTCACAGTACTTGGTAGTATTCTGTGATTTCCTGTAGATTACAGAAATCGGCATGAGGGGCGTGCCAGTGCTGCAGGTCGCGGCTGCCAGGTGGCATTATTCCCCGCTACATTGGGGACAAGCCAAGCTTTCTGTAGGCTCCACAGGACTGTACATAGTAACCAAACTGATAGTCCTTAAAGGGGAGGTCCACTTTTTTTTAAAAAAATTTTAAGCCCCGTGGTTTACATGATATAATGTGCACCGTCCCTGAGAACTAATGTTATTTAACCCCTTCAGGAGGAGTTCTTTGAAGACATCACTCCGCCGTCTGCTCTTGTCCTAGTTCTCGTCAATGAGATCAGCCTTGGAGCAGTTTCTTACTTTTGGTGGGGCTTATGGGTAATTGACCGATCTCGTAGCGGTGTGGTAATCCAGCTGATCTCCTAAATGGCAGAACATATCATAAAATGCCTCCTCTATAGAAAATTATTGTAAAACTAATTTGAAAAAACGTTGGAAAAGTTGTAGATTTTAAGAAAACAGTTAACCATCATGAAATTCAACAAAAGTAACAACAAAAATCCAAAAGTGCTGCGTGTGAACTTCCCCCTACAGTCTTGATGTCGCATTCTGATGGCAATGCCCAGATGTACCTGCAGATGGCGCTGGTGCTGTTATGTAAATCACATCTCAGATATTACTCGCACAGTGGTTGCAGTCCGTCCCGGGACCAAAAGCAAAATCCAGTTCCCCAGTATACACAGCAATACAAAAGGGTTTACCTAGAAAAACATTTTATTATGTGAACTGGTGCGGCCCTGGCTGCTGGGCGCCCCACTGATCATGTAGCGAACATGTAACAGCACCAGACTAAATAATACCGCCATATAGTGAATAAAAGTGCCCACACAATATAACCGTATGGAAAACAGTGTATATATAGTGTTAAATAATGGTACTTAACTGTGCTTACATAATACAGCCATATGAAGAACAAAAGTAATACCACCATATAGTGCTGAATAATAGTGCGAAACTTAATACAGCCATATGGAGAACAAGCAGTGTGAGTGACTAAATAATACCGCTATGTAGTGTTAAATAATAGTATCAAACTGTGATCACATAATACAGCAATACAGAGAGCACATAACAGTGGCAGTGACTAAATAATACCACCATATAGTGCTAAATAATAGCACTAAATTGTGGTTGCATAATACAGCCATACAGAGAACATGTAACAATACCAGTGACTAAATAATACCACCATACTGTGCTAAATTATAGCACTAAACTGTGTTCATATAATACAGCAATACAGAGAACACGTAACAATACCAGCGTCTAAATTATACCACCATATAGTGCTAAATTATAGCACTAAACTCTTGTCATATAATACAGCAATACGGAGAACACAGAACAGTGCCAGTGCCTAAATAATACCACCATATAGTGCTAAATAATAGCTCTAAACTGTGGTCACATAAAACAGCGATACAGAGAACATGTAACAATACTAGTGTGTAAATAATACCTCCATACTGTGCTAAATAATAGCACTAAACTGTGGTCACATAATACAGCGATACAGAGAACATGTAACAGTGCCAGTGTCTAAATAATACCTCCATACTGTGCTAAATAATAGCACTAAACTGTGGTCACATAAAACAGCCATACAGAGAACACGTAACAATACTAGTGAGTAAATAATACCACCATATAGTGCTAAATAATAGCACTAAACTGTGGTCACATAATACAGCCATACAGAGAACACGTAACAGTGCCAGTGACTAAATAATACCACCATATAGTGCTAAATAATAGCACCAAATTGTGGTCACATAATACAGCCATACAGAGAACACGTAACAGTGCCAGTGACTAAATAATACCACCATATAGTGCTAAATAATAGCACCAAACTGTGGTCACATAATACAGCCATACAGAGAACACGTAACAGTGCCAGTGACTAAATAATACCACCATATAGTGCTAAATAATAGCACCAAACTGTGGTCACATAATACAGCCATACAGAGAACATGTAACAGTGCCAGTGTCTAAATAATACCACCATACTGTGCTAAATAATAGCACTAAACTGTGGGCACATAATACAGCCATACAGAGAACACGTAACAATACTAGTGAGTAAATAATACCACCATATAGTGCTAAATAATAGCACTAAACTGTGGGCACATAATACAGCCATACAGAGAACACGTAACAATACTAGTGAGTAAATAATACCACCATATAGTGCTAAATAATAGCAAAAAAACTGTGGTCACATAATACAGCCATACAGAGAACAAACAGTGTCCATGACTATATAAAACCACCATATTTAGTGCCCTGGAGCAAAGGTACTTTGTACTATGGATGTTTGTCTATATTTGCCCTTATTACTACTACGCAAAGCCATCGACTTTAGTGCACGTGAAAGGGTTACCTTGCACTGTGATTTATGCCGTTGTGTGCACTTATACTGTTTTATATTGTTGAACTATATTGTAATATATTCTGTTCTCCATTATTGCACTATACCTGCACTTCATTGTGGAAAGGGTTAACACACAGCTTTTGTGAGACTTTGGGACTTTCTACCTATGCACTGAGAAGTTAGAATCTTCTACAGTTACTATAAGGGACTATGCAAAACAATTTGGCGGGAACCCCCCCCCCCATCAGACATACTGACCTTCTGTCTGGTTTAGCTCTTTTGTTTACATTAGTCATTCCCATAGACTTATATTGGAACTCTATACAAGTCTATGACAAACTGAAATTGCAACATTGTTTCTGTTTAGGCTGTGCTTCTCCACTCCACCCCTCCCACTAGAAGGTTCCAGTCCAGAAAGAGACCAGTGCCTAGTAGGAGAGACTCTGACCAGAAGACGCTGAGCCAGGGTGACAGCCTTCTGAGAGAGAGAGGGGGAGGGACAGCTAGCTTAAACCTTTCCTCAGCACAGAACCTTCTTCTGCCGCGGAGGAGACTGAAGAAGCCACCTCTCTGGACCATTGGGGTGCACCATCCCCTCTAGAGAGCAGCAACACATGGCGACACCTCAACAGTCTCCATGGTACCCACTATAGCATTTTGATCACTGCAAACCCAGCGACTGCACATATAGTGCTAAATAATAGTACCAAATAGCGCTCACATAATACAGCCATACAAAATAGTGCCAGTGACTAAATAATGCTACCATACAGCGCTAAATAATAGTACCATACGACAGTGCCCACAGAGAACACAAAACAGTGCCAGACACTAATTAATGCTACCATGTAGAGCTATATAAAAGTACCACACAATACAGCCATACAGAGAACACAAAACAGTACAAGTAACTAAATAACACCACCCTGCTGTGCTAAATAAAAGCACCATTCAGTGCCGTATAGAGAACACAAAATAGTGCCAGGCAGTGACTAAATAATACCACCATATAATATTATACAGAAGTACCACACAGACTCCTCTCAATACAGCCATATAGCGAACATATAACAGTGCCAGTAACTAAATAATATTATAATATAGTGCTAAATAATAATACCACACAGTGCCCACGAAGAGCACAAAGCAATGCCAGACAGTGACTAAATAATATTACCACATAGTGCCCACACAATACAGCCATACAGAGAACACATAACAGTGCTAGTAAGAAATAATATAAAATATAAAATAAAATGGTAAATAATAGTACCATGCAGTCCCCATGGATGACACAAAACTATGCCAGTGACTAAATAATACCACCATGTAGTGCTAAATAATATTACCGTACAGCCATACTGAGGACATAAGTGTCCATGACTAAATAATACCACCATGTAGTGCTAAATAATATTACCGTACAGCCATACAGAGTACATAAGTGTCCATGACTAAATAATACCACCATATGCTATATACAGTATATATATATTATCACACAGTACCCAAAAATACAGCCATAGAGAGAACACATAGTGCCTGTGATTAAATAATACCACCATATAGTGCTATATAGAGTGTGTGTGTGTATATATATATACTGTATCATGGCCAAAAGTTTTGAGAATGACACAAATCTTCTATTTTCACATGATCTGCTGCCCTCTGGTTTTTATGTGTTTGTCAGATGTTTTTATCACATACAGAAATATAATTACAATCATATTATGAGTAACAAAAGCTTATATTGACAGTTAGAATGAGTTAATGCAGCAAGTCAATATTTGCAGTGTTGCCCCTTCTTCTTCAGGACCTCTGCAATTCTCCCTGGCATGCTCTCAATCAACTTCTGGACCAAATCCTGACTGATAGCCGTCCATTCTTGCACAATCAATGCTTGCATTTTGTCAGAATTTGTAGCTTTCTGTTTGTCCACCCGTCTCTTGATGATTGACCACAAGTTCTCAATGGGATTAAGATCTGGGGAGTTTCCAGGCCATGGACCCAAAATCTCTATGTTTTGTTCCCTGAGCCATTTAGTTATCACCTTTGCTTTATGGCAAGGTGCTCCATCATGCTGGAAAAGGCATTGTTGATCGCCAAACTGCTCTTGGACGGTTGGGAGAAGTTGCTCTCGGAGGACATTCTGGTACCATTCTTTATTCATGGCTGTGTTTTTTAGGCAAGACTGTGAGAGAGCCGATTCCCTTGGCTGAGAAGCAACCCCACACATGAATGGTTTCAGGATGCTTTACAGTTGGCATGAGACAAGACTGGTGGTAGCGCTCACCTCGTCTTCTCCCAATAAGCTGTTTTCCAGATGTCCCAAACAATCGAAAAGGGGATTCATCAGAGAAAATGACTTTCCCCCAGTCCTCAGCAGTCCACTCCTGTACCTTTTGCAGAATATCAGTCTGTCCCTGATGTTTTTTCTGGAGAGAAGTGGCTTCTTTGCTGCCCTCCTTGAGACCAGGCCTTGCTCCAAGAGTCTCCGCCTCACAGTGCGTGCAGATGCACTCACACCTGCCTGCTGCCATTCCTGAGCAAGCTCTGCACTGCTGGTAGCCCGATCCCGCAGCTGAAACACTTTTAAGAGACGGTCCTGGCGCTTGCTGGTCTTTCTTGGGCGCCCTGGAGCCTTTTTGGCAACAATGGAACCTCTCTCCTTGAAGTTCTTGATGATGCGATAGATTGTTGACTGAGGTGCAATCTTTCTAGCTGCGATACTCTTCCCTGTTAGGCCATTTTTGTGCAGTGCAATGATGACTGCACGTGTTTCTTTAGAGATAACCATGGTTAACAGAAGAGAAACAATGATGCCAAGCACCAGCCTCCTTTTAAAGTGTCCAGTGGTGTCATTCTTACTTAATCATGACAGATTAATCTCCAGCCCTGTCCTCATCAACACCCACACCTGTGTTAATGGAGCAATCACTGAAACGATGTTAGCTGGTCCTTTTAAGGCAGGGCTGCAATGATGTTGAAATGTGTTTTGGGGGATAAAGTTCATTTTCTAGGCAAATATTGACTTTGCAAGTAATTGCTGTTAAGCTGATCACTCTTTATAACATTCTGGAGTATATGCAAATTGCCATTATAAAAACTGAAGCAGTAGACTTTGTAAAAATTAATATTTGTATCATTCTCAAAACTTTTGGCCATGACTGTATATCACACATTACCCAAAAATACAGCCGTAGAGACACATAGTGGCAGTGATTAAATAATACCACCATATAATGCTATATAAAAGTACTATACAATGCAAATATAATACAGCCATATAGAGAACACAAAACAGTGCCGCAAAGTCATAGTTAGCCATCCCGTTAACAAAGGCACATATTCAGTCTGTTACCCTGCATCTAAATACCACCGCCAAGGCAGAATGTCTAGTTGGTGCCCCCTTGGCAGACAGCACCTAGGGCACATGCTACACCAGCCCGCCCTTTAGCTAAGTCCTTGTAATGTCACACTAAACAAGCTAAATAATACCGCCATACAGTGCTAAAAACGCACTTTGCTCCAATTCACACTATTCAGCTAGTTCTGAGTGATCTTAGTTTCCAAACTGCGGCAATAGTGGCGCCATCACAGTGCCCACCTTTCCACGGACCATGAATGGCCCTATATTTTGCATTGCCACCTCTCTTTTCTCTTGGTCGTCATGTGTGTCAGTTTTCACTGCAGCTCTGGCATTCTGTTCAGGAATCAGAAAGGTGACTATGAGGTCAGTCTTAAAGAGTCCGCCTGGATCTGCAGCGCATGACCTTGCGGGAAGGTACAGAAGAGATGTCTTGTGGATTCCTGGAGCAGCCCTTTAATTCTGGAAATGATACATGAAGCTTTATTATTATTATAGATTTTCGGATACATCGGGTACAGAGCGCGGTCTCCATGGTTACATCATTGCATTCGCTCATGGTCCGATGCAGCAGATGACTCCCTGAGGACATAGATGATGAGACCACGGCATGACTGCGATTATGTCATCCGAGCCGCCTACTACTGCTCTCATCATGTCATGTGAGTGCAGCGGAGACCTGGGTGAGGTCATGTGATTGATCACTGTACTGGAATGCGGCCGCTCTGACAGTGACGGTAAGTGGATCCTGTGCATGGTGACGACTCACCTCGCACCCCATAGCTTAGGTACGTTTGGATGTTCCTTAGTTATATCTGCATCTGGGAAAGCTGGGTGACAACCAATATTGCCCCTACTACAGCTCCCACAGTGGCAAGGAGGGTTTATTACATAGCTCGACCTACTGACCTCCCAGTCTGGGAAAGCTGGGTGGCAGGCAGTGATGGCGGTCATATTGCTTGTAATAACTTTTTGACTGCTTCTGCGTCACGGCGACATTATATTCCATATCAACTCACAGCCTCATACTGTGCATAAATAATACAACCATACATTGTCCACATAATACAGTCATATATTGCACAAATGGTGCCATAGAGTGAAATATCACTGCACAGTGCCCACATAATACTGACATATAATGTGCAAATAGTGCCGTAGAGGGTCTACAAATACCATTATACGGTGCCCACATAATACAGTCATATAATGTGCAAATAGTGCCGTAGAGGGTCTACAAATACCACTATACGGTGCCCACATAATACGGTCATATAATGTGCAAATAGTGCCATAGAGGGTCTACAACTACCACTATACGGTGCCCATATAATACAGTCATATAATGTGCAAATAGTGCCGTAGAGGGTCTACAAATACCACTATACGGTGCCCACATAATACGGTCATATAATGTGCAAATAGTGCCGTAGAGGGTCTACAACTACCCACTATACGGTGCCCATATAATACAGTCATATAATTGTGCAAATAGTGCCGTAGAGGGTCTACAAATACCACTATACGGTGCCCACATAATACGGTCATATAATGTGCAAATAGTGCCGTAGAGGGTCTACAACTACCACTATACGGTGCCCACATAATACAGTCATATAATGTGCAAATAGTGCCGTAGAGGGTCTACAAATACCACTATACGGTGCCCACATAATACAGTCATGTAACGTGCAAATAGTCCCTCAGGGTGCCTAAAAATACCACTATACTGCGCCCATATAATATAGTCATATAATACACCAAACAGTGCCGTAGAGCGCCTTAAAATACCTCTAAACGGTGCCCACATAATACTGACATATACTGTGCAAATAGTGCCTCAAAATGTCACTGCTCACATAATACTGCTATATGATGAACAAATAACACTGCCCTACAGGGTGTACTATAAAAAACATTAATGTATAGTGATAAATAATAGTACCGCAAAGGGCCCACATAATACTGCCATCTCGTGAACACGTATTAGTGCCCTACAGGGCTTAAATAACACTATATATGTATAGTCCTAAATAGTACACACATAATACCGCCATATAGTGAATAAGGTTGACTTACTCACAGGGCTTAAATAATACTACCATATAGTGCTTAATAGCAGTTCTATATAGTGCTCACATAATCTGCCTATATAGTGAACATATAGCGTCCTACAGGGCTTAATTAATACTGCCATATAGGCTAGTTTCACATGTTTAGTTTGGGAAATATGCTCCACGTAAAACCAACATGACCGTTACTCATCTGACCCAAACTCTTGCAGTTTTATGATGCTGTGAGTTCCTGCCAGACTGCGGGTTTGCTGCCCCGTACTCACACGATGAAGTGTGTTTGAATCAGACAAGCAGCAGTCAGCACGGGACCAAACATGCTGGTGTGAAACTGGCTATATTGCTAAATAATACATAATACTGCCATATAGTAGTGAACACATATTAGCGCCCTAGAGTGCTTATATAATACTACCTTATATCGTAAAATACTGCCATACAGTAGTGAACACATATGAGCTCCCTAGAGTGCTCAATTAATACTGCCATGTAGTAGTAAACACATATAAGCACCCTATAGTGCTTAAATAATACTACCATATCTTGTATAATACTGCCATATAGTAGTGAGCACCTATCAGCTCCCTATAGTGCTTAAATAATACTACCATATACTGTATAATACTGCCATATAGTAGTGAGCACATATCAGTGCCCAAGAGTGCTCAAATAATACTGCCATATAGTAGTGAGCACATATCAGCTCCCTATAGTGCTTAAATAATACTACCATATACTGTATAATACTGCCATATAGTAGTGAGCACACATCAGCGCCCTAGAGGGCTTAAATGATGCTACCATATACTGCATTATACTGCCATATAGTAGTGATCTTACAACACCTAGATAATACCACCATGCCCGCTTTGCCACATGGTACCTACATAATACTGTCACAGAGTAAACACAACACGGCGCCAAACACTATCTTAATTATACTGCCATACAGCGCTAACGGCTGCATCGTAGCGTGCCTACATAATAGTGCCATCCTGTGAACACATAACAGGGCCATACAATACTGATGCGCCATTTCATATGTATGGAGGGATATGTTGGCCACATTGGCTTCGAACATGCCCGATCCTTTGTTCTGTCTTCGTCTTACTTCCCTGTCGCGAACACATGCATGCTCGACTGAGCCCTACATATGTATGGGGGAAGGGGGGGGGGAATAGCTGTCGCTCTGCATAATGGCATTGCAGGAATATCTGCAGTGTGCATCCTCCTTCATGTGTCTGGTTCCTTAGGAGCCACTAGTTCTGTCTGGCCCCGGTTCCTCAGCCTTTCCCTTGTGTCTGGGGTGGGGTGGACAATAATGAGTTAATATGTGAAATCCTCTGTTTCCAGGCAGGTCAGCGGCGTGATCTCAGGCCTGATCCATATTCATAATATCACCGTGTGTTGTCAGCTTCTATATCAGACGCTTTACACATCCATCGGTCCCGCCCGCCCGTCTTCTCCATTGGCCGCATCCTTGGAAGCTCTGGAAGCCCATTGGCCGGCTGGAGCACCTGTCAGATGAAAAAGCTCCTTTTATTCAGCCGGAGGAGAAAGAAACAGCCACAAAGCAGAACACGAGGGAGAGAGAGAGAAGACCAAACGGGTGGCAAAACATGACAGACAAAGGCGAGAAGGTCCACCAGTAGACCAGAAGGAACCTCGAAGGAGACATCGCTGCAGGGATAAGGAACAAAGGTACTGCTCCTCCAAGAACTAAGCAAGGCCGAGGGGCGTGAAAGACAAAGAATGCTAGACCCAAGCCCCTGAAGGCTGATGGCGTAGAGTTGAAGACCACAACCGTGGACAAGTCTTCTTCTCAAGCGGTGGTGACCCCTCAAAGACCGAGGCCTCTTTGACGGTAAAGATCTATTCCTCACATCATCCATCCTTCATCAGTAGGTGTCCCCTCCCGTTGTCCTCAATTCTCCGTCTTGTCCTGCCTCATTGAGTCCAAATTTTTTTGGATCTCCTCTCGCCCTCCATGGGGCGCGCCGGTTCGGCGCTGGTAAGTGGCATGGGGTGTTGTCGTGGGAGATGACGTCATGACTTTGAGGGTACAGAGAGATATGCAAAACTGAAAAAAAACTGTACAGGATGATTTTTTAAAAAAAATATTGTTCATTGTTGGTAGGGCCACCTACACCCAAAATTAAAGGGTAACAAAAAACAAAAATCATTCCCGGAAACATTTAATTAGATAAAATTAAAAATTAAAATTTCCAGCGTATTTCTGAGGTGAGGCCGGGTGGTTTTTATAAAAATTGATTGTAAAGTTCTGAATTTCCTTAGTCTCAGGGTAGAATCTTTGTTGATGTTCAGCAACAAACACAGTGACACCTGCTGGTCGATGAGAGTACTGCAGCGAATCATGAAAAAAATCTAAGAGGTTGTGTGATAGACATTCCTTTAAAGTAGTCACTCCATGGTTCCAATGATGGGAGGGGGGGGGCAGTGTTTAGTAATAGAGCCTGTTGAGTAGATGCTGTTTGGTTCATTTGCACCATGTGACTGCAAATGAACACTTTTAGGACCATTTTAGGACACTAAGCCGGATGGGTCTTGTGGATATGGTGCTGCCCTCAGAGGCCCAACCACAAGGATGAAGATGATAGAAAATGTTCTACCTGCTGCCACCACTAGGGGGAGCGTCTTACATGTCGAATATACAGCTAGTATTGAGTTCAATAGGTGCTGTATAATCTGTATGCAGTGAGCTCCCCCTAGTGGTGGCTGCATTTATTATTACATTCAATAGGAGCTGTATAATCTGTATGCAGTGAGCTCCCCCTAGTGATGGCTGTATAATCTGTATGCAGTGAGCTCCCCCTAGTGATGGCTGTATAATCTGTATGCAGTGAGCTCCCCCTAGTGGTGGCTGTATAATCTGTATGCAGTGAGCTCCCCCTAGTGATGGCTGTATAATCTGTATGCAGTGAGCTCCCCCTAGTGGTGGCTGTATAATCTGTATGCAGTGAGCTCCCCCTAGTGATGGCTGTATAATCTATATGCAGTGAGCTCCCCCTAGTGGTGGCTGTATAATCTGTATGCAGTGAGCTCCCCCTAGTGATGGCTGTATAATCTGTATGCAGTGAGCTCCCCCTAGTGGTGGCTGTATAATCTGTATGCAGTGAGCTCCCCCTAGTGGCGGCTGTATTATCTGTATGCAGTGAGCTCCCCCTAGTGGCGGCTGTATATAATCTGTATGCAGTGAGCTCCCCCTAGTGGTGGCTGTATAATCTGTATGCAGTGAGCTCCCCCTAGTGATGGCTGTATAATCTGTATGCAGTGAGCTCCCTCTAGTGGTGGCTGTATAATCTGTATGCAGTGAGCTCCCCCTAGTGGCGGCTGTATAATCTGTATGCAGTGAGCTCCCCCTAGTGGCGGCTGTATAATCTGTATGCAGTGAGCTCCCCCTAGTGGTGGCTGCATTTATTATTACATTCAATAGGAGCTATATAATCTGTATGCAGTGAGCTCCCCCTAGTGGTGGCTGCATTTATTATTACATTCAATAGGGCCTGTATAATCTGTATGCAGTGAGCTCCCCCTAGTGGTGGCTGCATTTATTACTACATTCAATAGGTGCTGTACAATCTGTATGCAGTGAGCTCCCCCTAGTGGCGGCTATATAATCTGTATGCAGTGAGCTCCCCTAGTGGTGGCTGCATTTATTATTACATTCAATAGGTGCTGTATAATCTGTATGCAGTGAGCTCCCCTAGTGGTGGCTGCATTTATTATTACATTCAATAGGGCCTGTATAATCTGTATGCAGTGAGCTCCCTCTAGTGGTGGCTGTATAGTCTATATGTAATGAATGCTCCCCCTAGTGGCAGCTGTATAATCTGTATGCAGAGAACTCCCCCTAGTGGTGGCTGCATTTATTATTACATTCAATAGGAGCTGTATAATCTGTATGCAGTGAGCTCCCCCTAGTGGTGGCTGTATAATCTGTATGCAGTGAGCTCCCCCTAGTGGTGGCTGTATAGTCTATATGCAATGAGCTCCCCCTAGTGGCAGCTGTATAATCTGTATGCAGAGAACTCCCCCTAGTGGTGGCTGCATTTATTATTACATTCAATAGGAGCTGTATAATCTGTATGCAGTGAGCTCCCCCTCTAGTGGTGGCTGTATAATCTGTATGCAGTGAGCTCCCCCTAGTGGTGGCTATAGGCAGATAAAAGGATGTCTTTTTACTTTAAGCCTGTGAAAGCAGAAGATTTGGAACTCTGTGTCAGTAAAATGGTGCTCTCCGATCCCTATTAAGATATATCAAATTAACCAGCACAGAATTTTAGCCTTCCCTGTGCAAAGTACTTTCTTTTCACTTATGGGACCCCTGTACAATTCCTTTAGTATGACATCTGACAATCCAGAATGCCCAGATCTGAGATCCTTCAGGACTAGTTGAAAGCTACATTAATTGGATGTTCTGGAATTTTGGGGCTCCAGAGTGTTGTGTAAAGACGGTGCACTTTTCTTTCGTAAGCCTGGTTTACATATATTTCATACCTACTGGTGTAGCAGAGCTGACTATGTCACTGTTCTGTTTCATTTACCTAGTGTGATACCCCTGTGAAGTAACATAATGCACTGGGATTTGCAACAGAATACCACAGGAAGCATACTGTGACACTGTGTTCAGTTATGCAGAATAACAAACTCTGCTCTGCTACATCTGTATCTGCAGTACTGGATATGTCTATAGCTGTCTATTGTGTTTCTTCCACCAACCAATTAGTGCTCCCACCTCTGCCGGCCAAGCATCTCACAGCAGTTATAGAGTACAGTTACTGATAGTAACACAGAACAGAAGAACGCCATCTGGTGGCCACCCTCCCATATATAAACTACACTGTGATGTCACAGTACAGAGATAATAAACACTGTGATGTCACAGTACAGAGATAATACACACAGCAATGTCACAGTACAGGGATAATAAACACACTGATGTCACAGTACAGGGATAATAAACACAGTGATGTCACAGTACAGAGATAATAAACACAGTGATGTCACAGTACAGGGATAATACACACAGCAATGTCACAGTACAGGGATAATAAACACACTGATGTCACAGTACAGGGATAATAAACACACTGATGTCACAGTACAGAGAAAATAAACACAGTGATGTCACAGTACAGGGATAATAAACACAGTGATGTCACAGTACAGGGATAATAAACACAGTGATGTCACAGTACAGGGATAATAAACACACTATAAACACAGTGATGTCACAGTACAGGGATAATAAACACAGTGATGTCACAGTACAGGGATAATAAACACAGTGATGTCACAGTACAGAGATAATAAACACAGTGATGTCACAGTACAGGGATAATAAACACAGTGATGTCACAGTACAGAGATAATAAACACAGTGATGTCACAGTACAGGGATAATAAACACAGTGATGTCACAGTACAGGGATAATAAACACAGTGATGTCACAGTACAGGGATAATAAACACAGTGATGTCACAGTACAGAGATAATAAACACAATGATGTCACAGTAAAGGGATAATAAACACAGTGATGTCACAGTACAGGGATAATAAACACCAGTGATGTCACAGTACAGAGATAATAAACAAAGTGATGTCACAGTACAGAGGATAATAAACACAGTGATGTCACAGTACAGAGATAATAAACACAGTGATGTCACAGTACAGAGATAATAAACACAATGATGTCACAGTAAAGGATAATAAACACAGTGATGTCACAGTACAGGGATAATAAACACAGTGATGTCACAGTACAGGGATAATAAACAAAGTGATGTCACAGTACAGAGATAATAAACACAGTGATGTCACAGTACAGTACAGAGATAATAAACACAGTGATGTCACAGTACAGGGATAATAAAACACAGTGATGTCACAGTACAGGGATAATAAACACAGTGATGTCACAGTACAGGGATAATAAACACAGTGATGTCACAGTACAGGGATAATAAACACAGTGATGTCACAGTACAGTACAGGGATAATAAACACAGTGATGTCACAGTACAGGGATAATAAACACAGTAAAAACACAGTGATGTCACAGTACAGGATAATAAACACAGTGATGTCACAGTACAGGGATAATAAACACAGTGATGTCACAGTACAGGATAATAAAACACAGTGATGTCACAGTACAGGGATAATAAACACAGTGATGTCACAGTACAGAGATAATAAAACACAGTGATGTCACAGTACAGGGATAATAAACACAGTGATGTCACAGTACAGAGATAATAAACACAGTGATGTCACAGTACAGGGATAATAAACACAGTGATGTCACAGTACAGGGATAATAAACACAGTGATGTCACAGTACAGGGATAATAAACACAGTGATGTCACAGTACAGAGATAATAAACACAATGATGTCACAGTAAAGGGATAATAAACACAGTGATGTCACGGTACAGGGATAATAAACACAGTGATGTCACAGTACAGAGATAATAAACAAAGTGATGTCACAGTACAGAGATAATAAACACAGTGATGTCACAGTACAGAGATAATAAACACAGTGATGTCACAGTACAGGGATAATAAACACAGTGATGTCACAGTACAGGGATAATAAACACAGTGATGTCACAGTACAGGGATAATAAACACAGTGATGTCACAGTACAGGGATAATAAACACAGTAATGTCACAGTATAGGGATAATAAACACAGTGATGTCACAGTACAGGGATAATAAACACAGTGATGTCACAGTACAGAGATAATATCTTTCTATCTTTGTCTGTTCTTTTCTGGCTCACCCCTTGTCACCCTTAGTAATTGGAGTCCCAGTGCGGGTCAGAAAATGAAAGCTAAACTTTGATTGGTCGTTATGAAAAAGGCAGCCATTTTTAGTCAGACATGGCAAGGTCTGGTGTGTAGCACTGGCTTATTTATGTCTCTCTCACCCTATTAGGGTCTGTACCCATCTTGTATGGCAGCACAGGATCGGTATGGTGCCTCCATAATGTAGCAGGAGATGAGAATACGCTACCTCCATGTGCCTCAGAAGCATAAGGAGGTACACCAGGGCCCACAGATCTATAATATAGCCAAGGCTTCGGGCTAAGAGCTGCACCATAGCATGGATTTACCACAGATTTGCCACCATTGGCCTTGTTGATCATAGCAGCCAATCACAGAGCAGCGTTCTGTATTTGGAGAGCCATACGTGTATTACGTGCACCTGTGTGGCCCTTTAAAAATGTATGGCCAGCTGTAGGCACCATACTGAGACGGACCAGGGCTAAAGGGGAGTTTTACTCAGTATGATAGTGGTAGTAGTAGCGTTGGGGGCGAACAATAGATGAAGAGACGGGATTTAGGCACAATATCCCTTTAAATGGTTTCCCTGACAACCGTTTTAATATGGCAGTTTAGGCTGCTCCAAAAACCCTCTGTCAGGAAGATGGCAGCTTACAAGATGGCGGAGGGGTGGGAGGAGAGGGTAACATGGTAATGATTAGGTCAATGTTCTGTGTGCATCCCGAGATGCAGTAGAGCTGAATTTGTCATTTAACAATTCTTTACGTGCCATCAGAGTGACGCAGCACTGTGACGGATGACGGGCTCAGCACTGCTACATCTGTGCACGTGCGTGGATCCGCTTTTCCATTTATTCCGTTTCTATTGCAACACCTAATCCATGGCTGTGGAGGTGGATATAGCACTGCCAGGCGGCGCGCTCGGGGTTAATAATGTGCCTTCCCTCTCCTATCATTGGAGAAAGCGCTCAGGGTGTTGCCATGGCAACATCTTAGTGCGAGCGAAAAGAGAGCGTAGGAGACAGGGCTTAAGACGGGGAGACAAATGAGGGGAGCAGGCGAATTATGGGGTGGTGGGGGGGGAGAGAGAACGGGTGAGGAACCGGCACGAGGCAGAGACAAGAATAAAGGGATCAAGGATTTGTATTGATGGGGAAGGCAGGTAAAAACAGTGGAGCGAGTGAGCCAAGATGGAGGACGAAGAACAGATGGGGGACTGGGGGGGGGTTGTGATTATTAAATCAATGGCTTAGACAAGAAAAATTGTAAGGTTTTGTGGCTTTAATGGATGAATCTGAGAACACGTATATATAATATATATCCTCTAATACAATAATATAATATAAAATATGGGGAAGCAGGCGAGACACTGGGTTGCCAAGGCACTGTAGAGCATATGCTCATAGCAACCAATCAGGTGGTGGCTTTCATTTTTCAAAAGCTCTCTGACAAAAGAGAGCTGGAATCTGATAGGTCCTTTGAAGAAATGAAAGAAGAAAACTGATTGGTTGCCATGAGCAACTGCTTCACCGTTCATTGGCAGCAGGTTTAATCTTTTAAAGAACCCTTAAAGGAACATGCCAATAAAAACTAGGGTCGAAGGGGCGGAGCATGACCTCTACTAGGTGTTCTATGAACCTCTCCAGGTCCAGCACTAGGAATACAGTAGTGTATTAGTTTTTCCTGGAGTGTTCCTTTAAAGGGGTTGGCCCATCTGGGACATTGATGCTACATGGCTCGGATATGCTATCAATATCAGATAGGTGCAGGACCCGCCCCAGGTCCTCTCCAGAACGGAGCCCCCGAAATGAAGGAGAGCATGCCGCGACCGCTATGGGAGTTCCAAAAATGCCCAAGTGAAGCTGCTCAGCTGTTTTCAGAAGCACCATAGCAGCGCACTGTCCGTCAATTTGGGGGCCCTGTTCTGGAGATAGGAGCAGGTCCCAGATATCCCTGACTAAGGGTGCTGAGGTAGAAGTTGCACCTGAGGCCACATGTCTAAGGGGACCCAAAGGCCCCATAAGATGACCCCAGAGTTATAAATGACAAATGGTAGTTGAGATGCCCTGATACAGATCTTGCTTTGAAGCCTAGGAGCTTCCAGTTACGTTGAGGTTGGTGAACCTGACATCACACCTGTTGACCCAATGTTGTCCAGATGGTGATACTTACATTATCTGGGTTCTTCACGCCTTATAAATGGTGGTTTATGAGATATTGACATGACATTACTAGATGAAGAATTTGGGTTCATTCATGTAATATTCCCTTCTGCTTTGTCTCCTTACAGATCCATCGGCCCACAACTGGCTTCTTCTCCTGGATTTCCTTCAACATGCCTCGTATTGATTCCTTAAGAATGACGAGATCACTTCCTTGGACTGAGACTTTAGCTCTTCTTGTCATTTGCCAGCCATTGTACATCTCTGGTCTGGCGTTCTGTCCTCCTCAATGTGTTTGTGAAACAAGGCCCTGGTTCACACCACAGTCCGTGTACCATGAAGCAAAGACGGTGGACTGCAATGACCTTCTACTGACTCACATTCCAGAAAATATCTCTGTTGACACCCAAGTGCTACTTCTGCAGAGTAATAAGATATCACACATGGGTTGGGAACTTCAAGATCTGGTGAACCTTACGGAACTTGACTTGTCTCAAAACCACTTTCAGAGCATCCGGGACTTAAGTGTGTCCAACCTTTCCCATCTCATCACCCTTTATCTAGAGGAGAATCAGCTCACTGAGCTGCCGGACTACTGCCTAAAAGATCTAGAGAGTCTAGAAGAGTTGTATATCAATCACAACCAGATTAATTTTATTGGCCCTCGAGCCTTTGCCGGCTTGGGAAAACTTCTGAGACTTCATCTCAATGCCAACCGTCTACGTGTTATCGATTCAACGTGGTTCGAAGACCTTCCAAACTTAGAGATACTCATGATTGGTGAGAACCCTGTGAGCGCCCTTCAAAACTTGAATTTTCAACCACTTGGGAGATTACACAGTCTAGTACTGGCTGGGATGGAACTTAATCAGATTCCGGAAAATGCCTTCTTTGGGTTGGACTACCTTGAAAGCCTTTCGTTTTTTGATAACCGTCTTACTTCTGTCCCCAAGGAGGCGCTGAAGCATTTGAAGCTCCTCAAATTCTTAGACCTTAACAAAAACCCCATAAGTAGAATTCGGTCCGGAGATTTTAAAGACATGCCTCATCTTGAGGAACTCAGCCTAAATTCAATGGAGGATTTAGAACGAGTGGAAGCGGAAGCCTTCCAGGACCTGCCTGAGCTTATTAAATTGGAAATTTTCAACAACCCTAGGTTGACCTACCTGGACTCTGGTGCCTTTGGACCCAATGTTAGTGCTTTGAAGACTTTACTGCTTAGCAATAATCGATTGGCATTAATACCGCTTAAAGTATTTCAGACACTACCGGGATTATCTGAGATCAGCTTATACAGTAATCCTCTGCGCTGTGATTGCCAGAACAACTGGAAAGGACTTTCATCAGTTCAGCTGATTGAAGCCCAAGCCACCCTCTGTACAAGCCCCCCACTGGTCAGCGGACACCTCTTCCAGGAAATACAAGGACAGGCTTGGTTAAGTCGATGTCCTCCGCTAATAGACGAAAATTCTTTTCCATCTCGGCTTCATCTATCCAAACACCAGCTGGTGACTCTCAACTGCCAAGCCAGCGGTCACCCAAAGCCGGAGATATACTGGATAACTCCTCACGGAGAAAGAATATCAGGAGGAACGGGCAGAGTCCGAATCTTAGCTGAGGGTTCACTGGAAATTTTGGATGCTACGGAAGAAGATTCTGGGTCATACATGTGCCAAATGTGGAACTCGGATGGTACGGACAGTAAAAGTGTTGTCATCTTCATCAACGGGACTGAGGAGCAGGAGTTCACGTCTCTATCCATAGTCACCAAGAAAGTTCATTCCAATTTCGTTGTGGTGGAGTGGAAGATGTTAGGCGGGCCAGCCAATGCTCCAAACGTCCTCGTTCCAGCCCTCTGGACCTCAGCGACCATGAGGATACACAATCCACATATCAGTTATACCGCCAAAGTTCCTCTAGATATACAAGAGTACAACCTCACGCATCTACAGCCGGCTACCAAGTATGAGGTTTGCTTCACTGTGTCATCTCTATCCCGGCCGAGTCAACAGTCTTGTCTCAACGTGACCACCAAGGATGCTTCCTTTTCCGTGGCTGCAGTTGGTCGGCCGGTCAGTATTGCCCTCTCAGCAGCTCTAGGTTCCCTCATCGCTGGACTATGTATGGCTGCTGTCATTGTCTATGCTGGACATCACCTCCGTTACAAAAGCTGCGGACACTCTTTAAAAAAGTATATGCAGAGGGCTTCGTTCATCCCTCTCAATGAGTTCTATCCACCACTCATCAGTCTTTGGGAAGGAGAGGTCGAGAAGGAAAAGGAGAGCAGCTTGGAACAGCCGGTTTTGGTGCCACCTCAAGAAGACAAGACGTTTCCGACGGTGGTTCAGATTGATACGTCAAAGACTTACATGTGGCAGCCTTAAACCCCTCCCTCCAAAGCAATGAACTGGACGTTGGGCCCCAGAATTTCATGCGTAGAAAATGTCCTCCTGTCTTAGAAATTTTTGTACCAGCAGACATCACGTGACGTTGGTGCCATTAGCACAATTTTGTCCAGAATGGCACCAGCGAGAGACGTTGCGACGATACACTTTTTTTTTTTTTTTGTCTTGGTTCTCGGTTTGACCTACATTACCAGCTTTCTAAAGTAAAATGGCGGCCATTTATACGTCATGTGTCTTTTGTGGAAAACTGTCAATAAGAAGGGAATTTTGGAAGTTCACACCTGTCTGTTGTCTGTTGATTTAGTCATGTTTTTTCTTATATCAAGGAAAGTTAGAGACCACCAGAGGGAGCTCTTGGGCCCCAATTGCAAAATCTGTAACATGGGTCTCCACCTACTATGTACCAATATTAGATCTGTGGGGTCCGAAGCCTCTGAAACTGAAACACAGTGGATGGAGTTTGTAGTGGCATTGCCTGCTTACTGGACAGGAATCGGACCCTCACTGATCTGATATTGATGACCCAACCTAAGGATAAGTCAACACGTAAGTCCCAGAAAATCCCTTTAAAGAGGGTTGATCCTGTTGACAAGTGCTCGTTAAATAATAAAATTCATGCTCCCTTTATTCACCACTAGAGGGAGCTTTGGAGCTTACTGCATACATATAATGCATCAGTATACTGTAAGCTTCTGAGCTCCCCCTAGTGGTGGCTGAAGGCAGTCAAACTGTTATACTTTAACTCTTATGTCTATGCAGAGGATTTGGAGCTCTGTACCAGAAAAGTAAAGCTCTCACCACTATAAAGATATATTAAGAGATTAATCAGGACAGAATTTAGGACAAAATGGTGTTCAAAGTTGGACGTTCCCTTTAAAGGGGTTATCCCATGAATAATGTAAAAAATGAAAGTCAGAGAACATATAGTACCTGACAATCTCTTTCTAACAAAGCTAGAACCAGCCCTGTACCTCACATGGATCCAGAGATCTCACCAGTCATTTCTCTGCTAGATTTATATCAAGCTGACAGCTCAAAGGGAGTGTCTGCAGCTAAGGGGGCGTGTCTCAGCTCTCCCTATCACAGGTCAGGAGGCGTTTCTCAGCTCTCCCTATCACAGCCCAGGAGACAGTTGAAAGATGAAACTGAGCATGTGCGGCCTTCTCAGTGAGCAGGTCAAAAAAATAAGAAATTAATTGGCACTATACAGATACATTTTACTGAATAACTTAGTAGCTATACAAAATTTTTAATTACATGCAATTACAAAAGTATTCAGACCCGGGTGCTGGTTTGAAAACTGCAGAATATTTTTCGTTGGACAACCCCTTTAAGCAATAATACATTTTCTCTCCACCTTTCTATGGGATTGTCCCCTTCAGATTCACACTGAAGGCATCAAAACTATGAATTAACACATGTGGAATTATATACTTAACAAAAAAAGTGTGAAACAACTGAAAATATGTCTTATATTCTAGGTTCTTCAAAGTAGCCACCTTTTGCTTTGATTACTGCTTTGCACACTCTTGGCATTCTCTTGATGAGCTTGAAGAGGTAGTCACCTGAAATGGTTTTCACTTCACAGGTGTGCCCTGTCAGGTTTAATAAGTGGAATTTCTTGCCTTATAAATGGGGTTGGGACCATGAGTTGTGTTGGGCAGAAGTCAGGTGGATACACAGCTGATAGTCCTACTGAATAGACTGTTAGCTGCTTTTTTCTTGCCATAATACAAATTCTAAGTAAAGAAAAACGAGTGGCCATCATTACTTTAAGAAATGAAGGTCAGTCAGTCCGAAAAATTGGGAAAACTTTGAAAGTGTCCCCAAGTGCAGTCGCAAAAACCATCAAGCGCTACAAAGAAACTGGCTGACATGAGGAGCGCCCCAGTAAAGGAAGACCAAGAGTCACCTCTGCTGCGGAGGAGAAGTTCATCCGAGTCACCAGCCTCAGAAATGGCAGGTTAACAGCAGCTCAGATTAGAGACCAGGTCAATGCCACACAGAGTTCTAGCAGCTGACACATCTCTACAACAACTGTTAAGAGGAGACTGTGTGCAGCAGGCCTTCATGGTGGAAACCACTGCTAAGGACAGGCAAAAAGCAGAAGACAACACAAGGAATGGACATTAGACCAGTGGAAATCTGTGCTTTGGTCTGATGAGTCCAAATTTGAGATCTTTGGTTCCAACCACCGTGTCTTTGTGCGACGCAGAAAAGGTGAACGGATGGACTCTACATGCCTGGTTCCCACCGTGAAGCATGGAGGAGGAGGTGTGATGGTGTGGGGGATTTATACTGAACCAGCATGGCTACCACAGCATCTTGCAGCAGCATGCTATTCCATCCGGTTTGCATTTAGTTGGACCATCATTTATTTATCAACAGGACAATGACCCCAAACACACCTCCAGGCTGTGTAAGGGCTATCTGACCAAGAAGGAGAGTGATGGGGTGCTACGCCAGATGACCTGGCCTCCATAGTCACCAGACCTGAACCCAATCCAGATGGTTTGGGGTGAGCTGGACCGCAGAGTGAAGGCAAAAGGGCCAATAAGTGCTAAGCATCTCTGGGAACTCCTTCAAGACTGTTGGAATACCATTTCAGGTGACTACCTCTTGAAGCTCATCAAGAGAATGCCAAGAGTGTGCAAAGCAGTAATCAAAGCAAAAGGTGGCTACTTTGAAGAACCTATAATATAAGACATATTTTCAGTTGTTTCACACTTTTTTGTTAAGTATATAATTCCACATGTGTTAATTCGTAGTTTTGATGCCTTCAGTGTGAATCTACAATTTTCATAGTCATGAAAATACAGACAACTCTTTGAATGAGAAGGTGTGTCCAAACTTTTGGTCTGTACTGTATATATTAATCATTAATATCTGCATTGTTGAGTTATATCCTCCCACTACCCTGCTTGTGTCAGTCTTCACTGTATACTGGCATTATATTAATGAGATCAAAATATTCAGAATGAGCAGTACCACTCAAGAATCCACAGAATGCTTTGAGTAATGCCTGGTTGCAATCTAAGGCCCTTGAAGGTGAATCCTGATGGCCATCCAGTGCTATGGCTTTATTGAATAATATTGCAGATGGACCCAGAGGATCATAAGGGCCCTGTTTGGGGCCCCCTGACGCTGTGTTCTTTATACTTGGATAGCACTATGTCATGCACTGCAGGATCAGGTTGTTCTTCATCAGACAGGCCCCAACAGGCCACATACCACAGCGGGTGTACATGGCTCCCAAGATCAGTCAGGAAATATTCTGTGTATCCAGAGATCAGAGAAGAGACATGAGAAATATCAGATCGGGACACAGCGGATATTTTTAAAAAATATATTTACAGATATAACAATATATAATGATTTACAGTGTCCTCAAAGGCCTTCATAAAAGAGTCAAATGAACAAGACCAGAAGATTGAGACATGTGAGAGCAGCACGGAGACCCCCGAGAGAGCGTCCCTTCATCAACATGAACACAGAGAGAGAAATACTGTCTGGAGAGGGACATCTGAAGCCAGGAAAGTTAGATGTATGGGGGGCTGAGGTGTCACATAACTGTGCAGAGTGACAGCCTCAGGTTGTGTGTAGTGACCGAGAGGACGGGCCGTGTGTTTAGTGACCGAGAGGACAGGCCGTGTGTGTAGTGACCGGAGAGGACGGGCCGTGTGTGTAGTGACCGGAGAGGACGGGCCGTGTGTGTAGTGACCGGAGAGGACGGGCCGTGTGTGTAGTGACTGGAGAGGACGGGCCGTGTGTATAGTGACCGGAGAGGACGGGCCGTGTGTGTAGTGACCGAGAGGACGGGCCGTGTGTAGTGACCGGAGAGGACGGGCCGTGTGTGTAGTGACCGGAGAGGACGGGCCGTGTGTGTAGTGACCGGAGAGGACGGGCCGTGTGTGTAGTGACCGAGAGGACGGGTCGTGTGTAGTGACGGAGAGGACGGGCCGTGTGTGTAGTGACCGGAGAGGACGGGCCGTGTGTGTAGTGACCGGAGAGGACGGCCGTGTGTGTAGTGACCGGAGAGGACGGGCCGTGTGCCGTGTGTGTGTAGTGACCGGAGAGGACGGGCCGTGTGTGTAGTGACCGGAGAGGACGGGCCGTGTGTGTAGTGACCGGAGAGGACGGGCCGTGTGTGTAGTGACCGGAGAGGACGGGCCGTGTGTGTGTAGTGACCGGAGAGGACGGGCCGTGTGTGTAGTGACCGGAGGAGGACGGGCCGTGTGTGTAGTGACGGAGAGAGGACGGGCCGTGTGTGTAGTGACCGGAGGGGACGGGCCGTGTGTGTGTAGTGACCGGAGAGGACGGGCCGTGTGTGTAGTGACGGAGAGGACGGGCCGTGTGTGTATGACTGGAGAGGACGGGCCATGTGTGTAGTGACTGGAGGGGACGGGCCGTGTGTGTAGTGACCGGAGGGACGGGCCGTGTGTGTAGTGACCGGAGGGGACGGGCCGTGTGTGTAGTGACTGGAGGGGACGGGCCGTGTGTGTAGTGACCGGAGGGGACGGGCCGTGTGTGTAGTGACTGGAGGGGACGGGCCGTATATAGTGATTGAAGAGGACGGGCTGTGTGTGTAGTGACCGGAGAGGACGGGCCGTGTGTGTAGTGACCATAGAGGACGGGCCGTGTGCATACCTCCCAACTTTTGAAAATTGCAAAGAGGGACAATGTGTGCGGCGCGCATCACGGCAGTTTTTTTTATACTAGGCCACGCCTCTAACTCCGCCCAAATCATAATTACTGGAGCCCCTGCGCCCTTTTTTTTTCTTGCGCTTCAATGTCCATATAAATATTAACACATAAATCATCAGATTATAGATATTTTAAGGTCCAAATTGCACCAAATAATGGAGTTATTGTCTAATATACAGGTAAAAACCAAACAGATAGCTTAGTAAGGAGCAATTTAGTAAATTTATTAATGCACATTTATGCATTAATTCTCCAGGTCAAAAAGAGGGACATTTAAGGAGTAAAGAGGGACAGGGGGACTTGGGTCAAAAAGGCACTGGAGGGGACAGGCCGTGTGTGTAGTGACCATAGAGGACGGGCCATGTGTGTAGTGACTGGAGGGGACAGGCCGTGTGTGTAGTGACCATAGAGGACGGGCCATGTGTGTAGTGACTGGAGGGGACGGGCCGTATATAGTGATTGAAGAGGACAGGTTGTGCTTGTGTAGTGACTAGAAAAGATAGGCGAAGTGTGTAGTGACTGGAGGGGACAGTCGGTGTGTGTAGTGATTGAAGAGGACAGGTTGTGCTTGTGTAGTGACTACAGAAGATATGTGATGTGCGTCTACAATGTCCATATCCACAGTTTTCCATCTCTCCGGTTAATAAATATTGTTGCTTTTTTTCCTTCAGTTCCGTGAACTGATAATAAATAAAGTATATCGCTATGAGAATACATTTTCAGCATAAGCAAGTCATTGTTGCCGTCATTTTTTCTCCGTTTAGATCATACAGAAATTTTCAAACAAACATAATCACTAAAGTCGGCAGAAGAAAGGTCAGAGACTTCAGCGTAGTCAATAATAAATTCCCTTTATAGCGGCTGACTCCACAGAGCACATCCGGAAATCACTTCACAAAAATATTGCATAAGACTTGAATTTGTCACCTGAACAAAATCAGAAAAATACGAAAATCTTGCATGAAATTTCAAACTGACCTAGAGCTACGGAAAAAAACACCTATAGACTCTATACTTTTTGGCACATAAAGAGTACGAAAATGGCCACCAGACAGCTGGGAGGACTGTTGACCTTCTGACAAAGCACATTCATCGCCCCCCCCCCCCCCCCCCCTAATTCCCAAATCCCCAAACCCTAAAAATTTCACAGCAGCTAAATTCATCAAAAAAAAAAAAAAAAGTTTCAGTCGTGGGTCATCTCAGCGGGGCTGAGCATCAATAAATTGACCCACAGATACAGCATCATAATAAGTAGAAGGTAACGGAGCACAACACCGGGAGAGCAGCATTTCTACGTCTTGATGGACCTCCATATATGTTATCCATCCAATCGTCTTAAGAGTTTGCACAAGAAGGCCATGATTCAGGAGAAACCTATGGAGAACATCTCATATGTAGGCCTAAACTGGTGGTGGCCCTTGAGTAAGAAGCTGCCTTCTTGGGTATATTGATGGGTTCCAACCATCTGAGTTGTCTTTCAAGCTGTAGACCAGAAATAGAGACGATACTAGAGAATCAATTAGACCACTCCAGGCGCCAAATTGACTTTTTTGGAATTTTTAGCGGCCAGGAAGACAACTCAAAAAGTTAGGTCCCAGCAAATGTAAACCCATAGGAGCAGCAGACATGGGGCTTATGGAGAAGGTTGGCCCCAGCGAAGGTTAGTTCCCGGTGGATAATGAGAACCTAAACAAGGCACCCCCCCCTCTCCATGGGCACTGTAATGTTAGCAAACATGGCAGATAAACCATCCAGAGGGTTATCCAACCTACCTATCACAGGAGGGGTTCAAACCAGCAAAAGGGTGGCGTGGGCCCTTGCCACCTCCCACCAGCTTCTAGGCAAATTGTCTCCAACCCTGGTCTACTTTGGATCCTTTGGGTCTACAGCTGGGCCCAGCACCCGACAGGACCTTAACTCCACATTCTCCCATACGATATGTAGGATCCATATACAATGACTGACTAAAAGTGTCATACCCCTCCCTAACTGGGGTTCAAAATTAACTCAAATCGATTGAAATTGGAGGTGTGGGGAAGATTTGCAGATGGGTTCTAGATTGATGCAAAAGATTTGCCCCTGGTGGTCAAATACCTGCATAACACTATGCAATAACCTAACAAACCAATGAGTTACAATAAAATAATAATAAAATACAAAATATATACAAGGAGGGGCATCAGGGACAAAAGCCGGATGCGCCTCATGAAAAGCTTAACATATGGAACCGTAACATAGCTAAGTGCCACCCAATATGAGAGCATCAATAAGATAACCCCAGGAAAGGAGAATGTATTGTCACCGTGGGAGCCTAAGGGGCCCAAGTCCTCTTGACAAGGGATGTTACTGTGTTTCACAACAACTGGAGGGCCACAGGTTGCACCAAAATGCAGCTTCCAATGTACTTATGTAATGGAGGTGTTTGAAAGGGGTTCTTCACTGATTTTACAAATATCTGATTACTATACAGCACAAGATGTGGCTTGAGTACTGGCATGCTTCATGCCCCTTTGCTACCTCCACATCTCATTCGGTTTCCTGACAAAGTTCTAAGTAATCTGAGAAAGCCTGGTTGCTCAGGACATGCCGTCTGACAAGCTATGACATTGCTTGGAAGGCAGTCATAGCAACCAGATGAGAGAGGAGGAGCTAGGCAGCAGTCAGTCCGCTTTAGTAATCAGATTTTTTTCTTGAACCAAGAAACATTAAACCCCTAAAGTCATAGATGCTGGATACTAACATTGAATGTGGTTTGAGTACTGGAAACACTCGCCCCAGTATTGGCAAATTGTGATTAGCCTGTCAGAAGAAAAAAATCTGATTACTAAAGCAGGCTGACTGTTACCTGGTTCCTCCTCACCTCTGCAGATGACATTAAACCCATCAACTCATGGATGCTGGATGTTAACATGGAATGTGGTTTGAGTACTGGAAACACTCGCCCCAGTATTGGCAAATTGTAATTAAACTGTCAGAAGAAAAAAATCTGATTACTAAAGCAGGCTGCCTGCTGCCTGGGTCCTCCTCACCTCCGCAGGTGACATTAAACCCATCAACTCATGGATGCTGGATGCTAACATGGGATGTTGTCTTAGTACTAGAAACACTCACCCCTTCTCATCTTATCTGAATGCATATTTGGTTTTTAAGATCTAAGTGATCTGAGACAGACTTGCTGCCCGGTATTCAGATATATAGAAAATATGTCTGGTTGTTAGGCAGTGTATCTATAGTAACCAGACTGTCAGCTGAGGAAGGGAGGAGGAGCCAGGCAACAGTGACCCTGCTTTAGTGATCAGATTTTTTTTCTTGAACCATGAAACATTAAACCCATAAACTCATGGATGTGGGATATTAACACAGGATGGTAAGTGTTTCCATTGTAACTAGACTGTCAGCTGAGGAGGTGAGGAGGAGCCACCAGGCAACAGTCAGTCTGCTTTAGTAATCAGATTTTTTTCTTGAACCAAGAAACATTAAACTCATGGATCCTGGACGTTAACATGGGATTGGGTTTGAGTACAGAGAACACTTGCCCCTTCTCTGCCCCCTTATCTAAATGCAAATTTAAAAATATGTGTAGTTGTTCGGCAGTGTATCTATAGTAACCAGACTGTCAGCTGAGGAGGGGAGGAGGAGACTTGCAGCAGTCAGCCTGCTTTAGTAATCAGATTTTTTTCCTTGAACCAAGAAACATTAACCCCATAAACTCTTGGATCTTGCACACCACTGTTGGCAAGTGTTTCCATTGTAACCAGACTGTCAGCTGAGGAGGAGACAGGCAGCGTCAGCCTGCTTTAGTAATCAGATTTTTTTTTCCTTGACATAAGAAACACAAATCCCATAAACTCATGGACGCTGGATGTTAATATGGCTTTTCACCAACTGGCCAGCATTGCGAGCCAATCAGAACATGGAACAGAACTATATAGATATGAGGCTGCAATATGCTGCTTTGGTTGAAAAGGCAAAATTATACACACACCCCCCCCACCCCAAAAAAAAAACCACAAACCCAACATAACTATGTACGTTTTGACCTATTGTGGCACATGATGTGCACTATCAGGCGGACAGCTTAAAATGTGTGGACACTGGTGCAAAGTCCTGTATGAAAAATAGAGGGGTCGCCAGTGATAACCAATCAGATGACAAGAAAAGTAATGCAGTAACTTGATCGCTTGTATGGGCAATGCCTCAATCTTTTCTTTCATAAATGAGCTCCCAACAGGACCCCCGACTGGTGCATGTCACTACACCCTCCAAATGCTGTTCCCCCCTATTACCCCTTGTAGGGTGTGATGGGCCATCTGCCCCCCCTTGCCTTGTTTGCCAACATAGAGCCCATAAAGAGACAGGTTTACATCATCCATGCCAAGGAGAGATAGGACCAAGCTTACCCGGCCCTCTCACTCTACGGACCCCATGGTTGCCACAGGGGCCCGTCGATAGGTGCAAAACATCCTCCATCTTACCTGAGCACATGCCCAACCGACCAATAGTGCAGCCCTCCACTGACATAAATCGCCCTCGCGATGAAGCAGAAAGTATGACGCCAACCCAGACAACAGTGCCCAACTGTTGTTGCCCCCAATGGCGCCATTCGTAAGGTTCCTGTTTAGCACAAGCATTGAAATTTTTGGACAAGACCTCGCCAGTCATAGAGTTCATGCAAAAAGTGACATTCCATCCAGACATACACACTCACACACACATTTTGGTAAGTTTTAATAGTAGTGCCCCCCTACCCTCATCATGGGGTGAGGGCAATTTTAAAAGGGCTATAGACCCATAATAAATGCGTAATATAGTAAGGAATGACCGTATAAAAATAGCCTATGAAGTCTGCCTGCAGAATTCACCATTCTTTAAACTCCCTTTACTCCTTTCTTTCTCCCCGTTTTACGCCCGACGACGCCCCTGCCATTCTTTTAAAGATAAAGTACAGCTCTGAATAGCGCATAAATACCTCTGAGATTACCGTGCCTTTAAGAGAATCCATGGTAATTAGACTGTATCATAAATATAATATATAATGTAACGGTGCTTTATAATATATATGATGTCTGCATAGAGCTAGCGCGATGCTGGAGATAGCAGCAATGGCAGGACTTGGGCCCCCGATACAAAATTTGTACCAGGGGCCCCCTATTAACACATGCCATTTATAGTAGTGGTGACCTATCAGGTGGCAATGGAGCTCTTGGGCCCCCCTGAGCCACCAGGACCCATACAGGGCATTTGTCATACGTCACACAGCACCAGGCAGATTGAACATCTGTAAATATGGGGCACTACAAATGGGGGGAGGGGGCAATTCACTGGATATATTTCAACATGGCATTTTTTAGGGATTCCTCGCCCCTCCCCATGACCCGTTTTATCGTCTTACTTGTGCATACACCACTGACAACCGTAAAGGGTTAAACTAGCGGGCAATATACTATATAGTGACTACAAAGTCACTTGCATACATTTAATACTGCATTTAAAAATCTAAATACTAGCAATGACAACACATATATTGGTATATATCAAATAGAACTGTCATGTTCCGTGCCTGAACTACTTCTTCCAAAATCAAGTACAGACATACAAACGAATCACAGCTGGTAAGAGGTCAATGGGAATACACATACGATTGGTTCTCAGTTAGATGAACACTGTAGGATCCACGTGCAGAAAAATGTATAGGAGAGTGGGTATCACCCTACTCTATGGTTTGATGAAAATAACTGCAATGCCCTACCTATCACTGCCCGTGGGTAGGGCTGATAAGGTGGTTGTTAAAAGCTATATGGGCACCTATAGTGTTCCCTCCCAAAAGTCCTTTTCAGCCAGATGCCAGACATATTATATATCTCGCCAAATATGCTCCACCCAAATGTCCTTTTCAGTTGGGTGCTAGATATATTATATTTGTCATCAAATATGCTCCACCCAAATGTCCTTTTCAGTTGGGTGCTAGATATATCATATATCTAACCAAATATGCTCCACCCATATGTCCTTTTCAGTCGGGTGCTAGATATATTATATATCTAACCAAATATGCTCCACACAAATGTCCTTTTCAGCTGGATGCCAGATATATTATATATCCCTCAAAACATGCTCCTCCCAAATGTCCTTTTCAGCTGGATGCCAGATATATTCTATATCCCTCCAAATATGCTCCTCCCAAATGTCCTTTTCAGCTAGATGCCAAAAGCATAAACCACCCCCCCCTTGAAACTCTGAATGTGGGAGCATTATTCACTCACTAATTTAACCCTTTAAGGGCCACGTCAGATTTTCTGCAATGGTCACAAGGTCAAGATATGACCGACTCCCTGTTCACCACAAAGCCGTCGCCTTCGAAGAACGCTCTATTCTCCACACAAAACATAGCCATGAAAATTAACCCTTCAGAAAGTAAATATCCTATTACATGAGGTGTATGCAATTTTTCATGCATAATTTACAGTATTTAAGAAAAAATTGAGGGACACATTTTTAACAAAAAAAAACAAAAACAGCGCCACTCTTATTCATGGGCTGTGTACGGTATTGCAGCCCAAGTGCATGAGGTCAAGTTGCAATACTAGACACAGCCTACGGTCACGAGTGGCGCTGTTTCAGGAAAAGAAAAAAACAAAACCTTTTCTAATCCTGGATCCCTTTAAGCAGAGGAAAAATACTGACCAATCAATTTAAAGGAGAAAGTGGTTGAAAACAAAACTCCAACCAGTTTAAAAAAAAAATAAAAAATTCCTGCACATTCTGTCATTGCGAAAAAGAAATAGCCCCTTTCGCACCAGGTCTTTTGCGCATCTCTATAAGGAGTATATACACGACCTCTGCGCAGACATTAAAAAAGTTTTGCAAAAAAAAAAACACAAAACAAAAAAAAGCACACAGACAGTGTTGTGCTTGGAAATGTCAGCAGCAAAGGCAAAGTTTTACATTAGATACTAAGCCGGTGAAACCCCTGGAGGACACAGCCCGCCACCCGGTGTGAACTCTGCACATACGGTCAGGCTGTGTAGGAAAATGGTAATTTTTTTCCCAGAAGCCCTTTCAAGGACAAGACGCCCCTGCGGTTAGTAGAGAAAGGCCTTAGGAAAGGCGAGGGAGAGCCACAGAGACCACACACCCCTGTAAATAAAAAATATGTCACCCTGAAATGTTTATGTTTAGGGGGCGTCACTGGGCTCCCCCTCTGTCTGGCATCTGTGGAACATTCCTGAGGAGTTCTTTGGAATAGGTGGAACTTGACCCACCGAGAAGGGAATGTGAGATACAGACTGTTCCATGATTGGTTATCAAGAAAGAGAGGGGAGGGGCCACAAAAACAACGTCAGATAGATTATATACAGTGAAAGTATAGAAAGCAGCAATCTAGAAAGAGCTAAGGGATGACCGAGACAATCTAGAGATGTGGAAGATGGATCTAGAGACATGGATGGGGAATTAGAGAATCTAGGGATATAGATGATGGATCTAGACATTTGGACGATGACAGAGGCAATCTAGAAATGTGGATTAGGAATAAGAATATAGCGATAAGGGTGATGATTTAGATAATCTAGAGAAAGGGGGTGATAGAGCTAGAGATGTGGATGATGAATCTTGAGATATGAAAGATTGACTTACAGATATGGATGGTGAATTGGAGAATCTAGAGGTATGGACAATTGATCAAGAGACCGGATGATGCTTGAACCAATCCCGAGATATGAATGAAGGATCTAGAGATAAAGATGATGAATGAGAATACAAAGATATAGATGGAGAATCTAAAGATATGGATGATGAACTAGAGAATCTAAGGGTATAGATGATGGGCCTAAATATTTGGATGATGATCAAAGTAATCTTGAAATGTGAAAGATTAAGAAGAATATAGAAATAAGGGTGATGATTTAGATCAGGGGTCCCCAAACTTTTTACACAGGGGGCCAGTTCACTGTCCCTCAGACCGTTGGAGGGCCGGACTATAAAAAGAAACTATGAACAAATCCCTATGCACACTGCACATATCTTATTTTAAAGTAAAAAAGCAAACATTGTGCCCCCATCAGACCTCAGATCAGCCCACTGTGCCCCCATCAGACCTCATATCAGCCCACTGTGCCCCCATCAGACCTCAGATCAGTCCATTGTGCCCCCATCAGGCCTCAGATCAGCCCACTGTGCCCCCATCAGACCTCAGAACAGCCTAGTGTGCCATCAGACCTCAGATCAACCCAATGTGCCCCCATCAGACCTCAGATGAGCTCACTGTGCCCCCATCAGACCTCAGATCAGCTCACTGTGCCCCCATCAGACCTCAGATCAGCTCACTGTGCCCCCATCAGACCTCAGATCAGCTCACTGTGCCCCCATCAGACCTCAGATCAGCTCACTATGCCCCCATCAGACCTCAGATTAGCCCACTGTGCCCCCATCGGACCTCAGATCAGCTCACTGTGCCCCCATCAGACCTCAGATCAGCTCACTGTGCCCCCATCAGACCTCAGATCAGCTCACTGTGCCCCCATCAGACCTCAGATCAGCCCACTGTGCCCCCATCAGACCTCAGATCAGCCTACTGTTCCTCCATCAGACCTCAGATCAGCTCACTGTGCCCCCATCAGACCTCAGATCAGCCCACTGTGCCCCCATCAGAATAAAATAAAAAACTCTCTTACCTCTCCTGCGCCGCGGCTCGGCTCCGGGTCTGGCGCTCCTTTGTCTTCTCTGCCCGCGCTGCACTGTCACCTGACTGTGTGCAGTGTCAGTTCAGAGTGCGCGCATTATGCCCTGACGCTGTACGCGGTCAGGACAGTGCAGCGCAGGCAGAGAAGACCCGCAGCGGAGCCGCGGCGCAGGAGAGGTAAGAGAGTTTCTTATTTTATCCGTCAGGAAAAGACAGAATTGCGGCGGGGGCCGGATAAATGGCCTCAGGGGGCATGCGTGGGCCGTAGTTTGGGGACCCCTGATTTAGATAATCGAGAGAAATTGGTGATTGATCTAAAGGTATTAATAATGAATCTTGAGACATGGAAAACTGATTTGGTTTAGAGATATGGATGATAGATCTAGAGATACGGATGCTGAATCTTGAGATATATAAGACTGATCTGAAAGTATGGAGGTTGACTCATGAGATATGGAAGATTGATTTAGAGAGATGTATGACGGATCTAGAGATATGGATGATGGCTCCAGAGATATGGTTGATGAATTTGAGAATCTAGAGGTATAAATGATTGATTGAGAGATACAGATGATGGCTGAGACAATCCAGAGATCTGAAAGATGGATCTAGATATCAAGATAGTGAATGAGAATACAAAGATATAGATGATGAACCTAGAGATATGGATCACAAATTAGAGGATCTAGGGATATAGATGATGAATTAGAGAATCTAGAGATATAGATGTGAGGTGAATGATGACTGACACAATCTAGAGCTGTGGATGATAAATAATATTTGTGAACATGGATGATAATTTAGATAACCTTGTGAAATAGATGACAGATCTAGAGATATGGATGACTGATCTAAAGGTATGAATGATGAATTAGAGAATTTAGAGATATGGATGATTCCTCTGGAGATGTGGATGATGACTGAGGCAACCTAGAGGTATGGATGATGACAGACTATAGAAATATTGATGATTATCTAGACAATCTAGAGATATGGATGATGGATCTAGAGATATGAATTGTGAAAAAGAGAATCTACAGATGACTAGAGGTGTGGGTGAAAATCATCTAGAGTGATTGATCTAGATAATCTAGAAATGGCTGAGATTATACAGATATTGATGACAGAATCTAAAGGTATGACATAAGGGTGAGAGAACTTAGAGATTGGTAGCATTCAGATGGATGTATTATGGGTAGGAGAAGAATGAGATAATCTAGAGCACTTCATCAGATATGGGATGGACGATAAGACGAGAAAAGGTGATGTCTCCATGGAACATCATATGGGTCAGATAATATTTTAGGATGGGGGTTATGTGAAATTGGAGAAGTAATTATGGCCTCCATGATAAGCGGGAAGTGGTGTAGCTGCTTTCTACGCAACAAGAAATAATGAAATCAATTTCATTTGCCTTAAGAAATCAAGAATATCTAAAAGCCACATTCTAGAACAACGATGACCTACCCCAATCAGCCACTGAAAAGGAGGGGGGCAAAAAATGAGGTGCAATAACTATTTCACCTCTGACAATCAGAGCCCCCCTTCCCCATCCTTAAATCAGAAGCCAATCAAAAATCAGATTCTTGACCCCTTTTGGTTTTCTGATTGGATGGTTGCCCACCACCGTTCTAGTCTACTCTTATCCAGAACATGCATCAGTTATCCACGTGACCTGAAAGAGGGTGGAGGGACACCATGAAAGCAGGATCCGGAAAACAAAACAAAACATTAAAGAGGAAACGAGAAAAGTAACCCGAAAAAAGGGTAGCAACATAAAGTCTAAATATAGTCTTATCTTCATCAGTGGCTGAACTTTCTGCTTCTCAAGAAGGAGGTGAGGAGACAACTCGGTAAAGGTGTGAGAGACTGTGTTCCAGAATCTCGGTAACAATATAAGAAAGATTTTCACACTCCCGAAATATAGAGATCTGCGACGTCTGTGCGATTTTAGCAATAATGCACAAAAAAGCGCCAACAGACCGTCTGTGCTAAGTGCTATCAAAAAGGTTCCCAGACATCCTGGAGAAAGTGGACCCATCTTCTTATAATTCCAAGGACATTCTCTAATCTACCTGGAAACCATATTTCTTCAAAGGGCTTTCCTCAAAGTCTTCTGTTCCTCAAGTGGCAGCCATCTTTGATCCAGCATGACCTCATTCTATCCTCAAGAACTGTCCGTCATCCTGGCCAGCTGGATGTCCTGGAGATGTTCACCATTTCCATCTTACTTCTTTCAGATGTTCGGTCTACGTCATAATGACCTCCATCTCCAAGTATGAAAATAACTTTCTAGACCCATTTTTTTTTTTTTTTAAAGTTCTTGCTTTGTATAATGTCATGATCATACATCTGAAATGTAGCCAAGTTGGAGGCTCCAAGTTGATGGAGAACATATCTACATCAATCGCACCAAGTTGACAAGGCCACATCTAGTGCCAATAAGGAGTTGGTGGACATGGTAACATTATTTCCCCTTGAGAACCAAGTGGCCATTCTCATCAGAGGTGGCTCTCCACCACGGATGATGACCTTGGACTCGGTGGTGGCACCCTCTTGAGGCTTGTCTTCGTAAAGAGAATGCAGCAACTATTGTTCCTCTAGACAACCGCACATTACTTGGCGATCAACCACCACGGATGCAGGGACATCTTCTGTGTGGCGGGCCACGCGCTGGACTGGTCATCATCTGGATGCCCATGGTGGGTCTTCTTGTTTACAGGCGAAGGAACTGCCACAGGCAAAAAGCAGGCTGCGCCCATGTAGATATCACAACACAAGAAATATACATCTCGGTCAACAGGTAAAGAGCCGCCCAAGGATGGTTCTGTGAACAGACAAGATATGATGTCCTTATGGTGAACTTGGAGGTCACAGCTCTGTGGGTTCCTTATGGCTTCTGAGGTCCTGGTGAGAGGACAACAGGGGTGGATAGTCCATCAACACTGAGGGTTGGGATGTGGATCTGGTTGCTTCCATTTGTTGGGAACTGGAATTAAAAGAAAGATTAGGGTGATATGAGGAATTCATCATAGACCCTCCAAACCTACCTACTTGGGAGAAAGGACCTATTTAGGGATCCCCGATCCCTGACTCTATCTCCGAGCTCCCTTCACTTCCTCTACAGTAGAGGGCAACTGTGCTCCATCCTGAGGTTTGATGGGAGTGATAGTCATAAAGTAAAAGCCATATAAAGAAAGAAACTCTTCCCGTGCCCTCAAAGCCTATAGGCCCTGCAAGGGTCATGGGCAGTTGCCAAAGCTTAGTTAGACCCATCTAGAACCTGATATTTGCCAAGGCTACCACCCAATCTGGTTGGACCCAACAGAATGGGGAGCAGGCAACTGCAGGCAGTGAGTAGCCGAATGGCCACCCTTACCGTCCTAGATCATCGGGAGGGACACCTATAAAGGAACATCAGCCAGGTACTGTAATGTGCTTCGCTCTGTAGATTTTCGTACTATCAGACCTCCTGGCGTTGAGTTTGTAGTTCCCGGTCTTAGGATTTAGCAGATTTTTTGTTAGTTTACTTAGCAGATCTTACCTGGAAGGACAACTTTGCAGGACTTCGAGGAGCTATGGGACTGAGCGTGCTCCAGAAGTGGATAGAAGGAGGCAGAGAGCTTGGGGTGAGCAGTAGAGGCGTCTGAAAAAGAAATCAATTGATTGTCAGGATCTGTTTGGGCACGTTCCGGCCACCATATCCTGAGTCAGATCTTTATCTAGAAGAACATGCAGAAGAGGCCCGCGGATAACACCCAGTCTCATCGTATACCACATACCGGGGTAAAATGGGAACCTCAAGGTGTTATTTGATTAGCAAATAACTGCAGTGAGGTACAGGTCCATTGTCCCCTGAAATACTCTGTGCTGCTGAGGGCCCTGCCGCTTCCCCTATCAGTATTTGCCCTCCTAACTTTCTCCATCCTCCTCCTTACATCATTACACTGCCCCTGTCATGACCGTACAATGAGTGATGAAACGAGCCTCCTGAAATACTCTGTGCTGCTTGCCCAGCTCAGTCCACTATCAGTATCTAATAAGACAAGCAAACTTCTCTCCTGAAATACCCTGTGCTGTTAGGGACTCTTTCGCATTTTATTGGAGCATTACCTTGTCTGGGTATTTGAATCTGTTGTATCTATCCCCTCTGCATGCAGTGTAAAGCATAGGGGATGGACAAAGCAGGGCAGCCTAAGACACTGATGAGAATGGACATGAATAACACATTGCCAGACACCCATTAAGTTGAATAACTCTGAACCTGAGTTGTCTCCAGAGCTACATTCACTATTCTACAGGTTGTCATTGGAAACTGTCAGCAGGCTTGTTGACAGACACTCCCCTCACAGATAAGCTGAACTTCTATAATACAAAGGGGAAGGTAAATTTACCTATATCATATGACTGGTGCAATGATGACATGTCCCAGAATGCAAATCACCTGAAACAGCAGGGAATGTTGGGAGATACAGCTCTGAAGCCTGCAGAATTGTGAATGCAGCTCTGAAGTATACACTAGGATATAAATAACTGTTGTGGTTTTGATGCTATTTAGTAGGGCACCATGGGCCCTTTAACTAGGGTACTGGCAGGGTCCTAACTCTAGGACCCCACCGATTACACCTTCTCGATCATCTCAACCATTTCTTGGTGACATCTATCTTACCAGTGAATGAGAAGTTATGACAGAAGATGCACTCCCAGGAGCCAGCAAGGAATTCACAGCGGCGTTCATCTTCTCCGGTGCTATCACAGAAGAGAACGGTATTTCCAAGTCCTTTGGCTTTTTCCCTTTCATGGGCTGTCCTCCTTCAGAAGATGACACCGGAGGGGTCGTGTCCTCCTTCTTCACCTCCTCCTGAAAATCCGTCCTCTCCTTCACTTCTTCCTCCTTCTCTGGTGAGTTGATGACTACCAGAATCTCCTGGGCAAGTGGCTGGTCAGAAGTCGGGGTCTTCAAATCTGGTAAAGACGTAAGAAAGACCTGGGATTCCGAGAGGTCCTCAACATCTGTTGAGGCGTCTTCTAGAGGGTCCTCCACCTTGATGACAGGAGTTGGTGGATCAACTGTGACCTAAGTAAAAACAGTAAAACATACAGGATGACAGAAGATGAGACCAGATACATTTCTTCAAGTTCCTCAAATTCCCTAAGACAATTCCCCCAAGATGTTGGGTTGGTTCTACTTGTAGACTAGGCTAAACGTTCCATATTAGTAGACCCTATGGTTACTATAAGGCACAATGAGAGAACCATGACTATGGAGGGTTCCGGAGTAGTTGTCCCACCTGGACTTGAAAGCCCGGTGGGGCAAATAGCCCCTGTTGGGTTGGTTCTACTTGTAGACTAGGCTAAACGTTCCATATTAGTAGACCCTATGGTTACTATAAGGCACAATGAGAGAACCATGACTATGGAGGGTTCCGGAGTAGTTGTCCCACCTGGGCTTGAAAGCCCGGTGGGGCAAATAGCCCCTGTTTGGTTGGTTCTACTTGTAGACTTGGCTAAACGTTCCATATTAGTAGACCCTATGGTTACTATAAGGCACAATGAGAGAACCATGACTATGGAGGGTTCCGGAGTAGTTGTCCCACCTGGGCTTGAAAGCCCGGTGGGGCAAATAGCCCCTGTTTGGTTGGTTCTACTTGTAGACTACAGGAAATATTTCACATTAATAGACCCTATGATTGTTATAGGGCCCAATGAGAGAAGCATGACTGTGAGTATGGAGGGGGCTGAGGTAATTGTCCTACCTGGGCTTAAAAGCCCAATAGGGCAAATAGACTGTGTTGGGTTGGTTCTGCTAGAAGACTAGAGCAAACACTCCACATTAGTAGACCCAGTGGTTGCTATCGGGCCCAATGAGAGAAGCCTGACTATAAGTATAGAGGAGGCTGAGGTTGTGTCCCACCTGGACCTGGGAACCCAGGGGAACCCAAACGTTCTTCCAGTCATGGCTTGGTCCCATCTTCAATGCCCATCGGCACCTTCGGACCAGCCCAACAGCCCAATGTCTTTCTTTCCTTACTATGAAGGGTGGCATGACCAAGAGCCTTGCGAACCTACTCTGCCAAGGTGGGAGTTGCATAAAACGGGGTGGAGGGTCCCATTTCCTTTATGCTACCCCCTGATATCAACTGCCCATACATGTATTGACATTACATGGAGCTGTAGTTCCTTGGAGCTATGGATGTTGACTTCCAAGGAGAGATCTCCATCGTCCTGCTCCACGGCCTCATACGAAGGGATGCTGATGCTTTGACCTTTGGCCTCTGGTAGGGGAGTAGCTTCTGGTGGAGGCAAGATGTCCGGTTTGTTAGCCTTGGGCTGTTGCGTACTGGGCGGAGCTTGAAGCGACTGGATGGTGAAGGTGGAGTAGAGTCCGGAACGCATGTACTCATTGCGGCTGGTCTTAGGGCTGCTCCTCACCATCTTGGGGACAAAGGAAGAGTTGTCTCCAGGTTTCGGGGTCTGGGTCAGTTCATTCACAGACTCCCTACATTTGGCGTCTTCCTTGGAAGGTTCTCCGCTTCCGGGATCCGGGTAACACACGAATTTGTACACAAACTTTTGGCCACTAACTTTCTTAATAATGTTCTAAAAAAGACAAAAAAATTGTTTACAAAAATTCAGATTTAAAAAATAAATAAATCTGTGAATATATGGATGGGTCTCACAGCTGGAAGGGTTTTTTTGGCCTTTGAATGTATTAATTTGTATTAACTACATTATTCTATTCACTGACAGCAAGCAGAGATCTTGGAAACAGGATTGGTCAGGATTTGAAAACAAGTATGCAAAAAAGTTGAAGAACTTTTCATTATTACACATTAAGGGGGTCTTCCCACCAAACACATTGATCTGGGACCCCAAGGTGATCACTTGAGACTCAGAATCCCAATTATAGCAATTAGTAGGGGTCACAGGGGTCATACAGTTATAATTTTTAAAGGGGTTTTCCATTCATGACACATATCCCACAGGATAGGGGAGAACTGCCTGATCACTGGAGGGTACTAGCGCTGAGACCCCCAGGAATCATGAAAACAGAGGTCCCAGCCTCCACTATGGGCATGGAGCAGTGGTGTGCATGTGTGACCACCGCTCCTTTCACCTCTGTCGATGAATGGAATGGTGGTCACTCATTCTAATAGAGGACTGTTCCATCTGCGTGATCCCTGGGGTCCCAGCATCCTTTAGACAGAGGATAAGCGTCGTTAGTAGAAAACCCCTTTAAGGTTTATTTACATAAAAATTTACATTACATAAAAATGGAACCGCCCTTTAAGGTTATGTGTTACTATTTAAAGGGGAATTCCAGTCACAATGGTCTACCAAAAGGTCATAGATACATATGAGAGCATTGGTGACGTCTCGGATCCCAGGCCGCCATTGACATTCACCGGACATCTGCAAGAAACCTGCAGTAGTCTCCATATATGACAACCACGGCAGACTAAAAAAGTAGAGGAGACCCCCCTAACAACCAATCAGCTCGTGGCTTACATTTCCACATCTGCTAACAAGCAACAGTAGCTGCATGCTGATTGACTACTCTGGAAAACACTAGTTTACACTACTTTAAATGAATATTTACCCATAGTAACCAAAAAATCAATGTTTACCCATAGCAATAAAAAAAATCAATATTTACCCATAGCAACCAAAAAATCAATATTTACCCACAGCAACAAAAAAATCCATATATGCCCATTGCAACCAAAAATGAATATTTACCCATAGCAACCAAACAGTCAGCCAGATTACAGCCAGAAAAAGAAAGCTGACTGGTTGCTAAAGGCAGGTCAAAGGAGTGACCCATAGCAACCAATCAGAAGAAAGTTGTTTTTTCCCAACTCAGTGATGATCAGTTGCTATGGTCAACGGCTCAAATTGTAATCCTGGTGACCACCCATGACTCACTCATCCTGTTTTGCTTTAGTCTAAATATTTTCCCAGATTTTTTTCCAAACCCTTAAAGGAAACCATCTATAAAGTGAAATATTAATAATAAAGAGGCGTTACCTGGACCACAAGAAAATGGCGGACCTCTTATTCGTTCGGATGTAGTAAGGGTTGTTATTTGCTGCACCTACTACGACTACCGGGCATGTGGCTGCCCTGTGGCCCTTAGAAAGTCGGGGCCAAGCCTCAATTGGTTTCATCTTCTGCGCTATAGGCAGGTGACCTGTTCTATGACCCCCCCCCCCCATGTCATAGTTAAGCAACTAACAGCTCCCTGTATCTCAGCTTCCTAGATACACCTAGTTCTGGAAAGTGGGGTGCCGACCAATACAGCGGTCATTACTGCTCCTCAGGGGATGTACTACAGCTACAACCCCGCCTCTACGGAATGATTCCTATGGTGGTCTAGTCCGTAGGGGGTTCCAGAGTCTGCCGCCATCAGAAGACACATCTGTCCCATGATATGGGACTAGACATACCTAGGCAAGAGCCCAGGTGAGTGTCGGCTATGGCGGCCATATTGGAAGTCACCCAACTTTCCCGAAAACAGAAATAACTCAAAAGCCTCATTTTTGGGGGGCGTTCTCACCTTGTCGTAGTAATATCTCAGAGCTCGACTCAGCTTGTCGTAGTTCATGTTGGTCTTGTTTTTGCGCAGGCCCCACAGCCGCGCCACCTCCTCGGCGTCCAGCAGCTTGAACTCCCCGTCGTTGGACGTCCAGGAGATGAGGTGCCGGTGACTCTGCTCCTCCAACAACTGCAGGAGAAACTGCCAGAGTGTCCCGGAAGGGTCCATCTCTGCCAGGAGAAGGAGAAGCGTGAGGCGGCGCTGGAAGAACGCGACACAAACACACGCGGGTGCCAAAGTTAACCATTAATAGGCGGGCAGCAGGATGCAGAAGGGACACGTGTGGGTGGACGTCGGCGGAACGCGTTTCGGTCCACGCTGCCATGCTGCTCCCGGTACCGTACAAAAAGGCATAGGATCGAGGACAGCGTGGGAGGAAGAACGGAGCAATGTTTTGACATCCATCGCCGACAACCTCCCCACATCTTTTTTTTTTGGGCCCCCCCTACCTGTCTGCAGCCTCAGGCGCCTCTCCTGTCCAGAGAAGTCTTGCAGGTCTGGTCGACTTTGCTCTTGAAGGGTCTCTGAGTGTCGGTCTGTCCCTGCGGCAACCATGAGGCTGCGGAGGAATCAGCCTGGAACATTGTCCTGGATCTGAGGAGAGGCGAGAAGGAGAAGGCTGAAGATTTTTGGCCTGGTTTAGACAGCAGCGCTCTGTTTTCCTGCCTCCCGCCCTCTTGTCTCCATCTCTCTCCTCCGCCTCCTACTTGTTTTTCTTGTTTTTTTTTTTTTTTTTGCAATGTCTGCCCCTCTTCCCTACACCCAGCAGACACAGGAGAGAATCCTGCTTTACGTCAGAGGGAAGGAGAAGCAGCTCGGAGAGGAGGAGGAGGAGAGGGGAGGTGACAGGGGAGGGGAGACAAGGTCCTGCTCTATAAGATATGGCCGCACTGGGGGTGGGCACAGCAGCTGTCCCGCACACACACCCCTACGCTGATAACTCAGTCCTGTCTGCTTCTGGGAAAGCTGGGTGACAGTATGACCGCCATATTGCTGGAGCGTAATGATCAGCATGTCTGCCTAGCAATGGAGTGATGCTATACCTTGTACAGGGCTCTAGGAAAGCTGGATGACAACCAATATGGCCGCCACCATAGCTCAAATTGGCCTCAGGGTTTCTTTGCGGCCCGTATGCAGAACCATTCAATGTCATGTGTCCGCAAACAAAAACGGAAATGACTCTGTGTGCATTCCGTTTCCATATGTCCTCATGGCTGTGCAGCAAAAAGGACAAAACTTGTCCTACTCCTGTCCATTTAGGCATTGTTATAATGGATCCGCAAACAAAACGGATGCAATACGGATGTCACACAGATGTCATCCGTATTTTTTGCGGATTCGTGTTTTGCAGACCGCAAAATGCATAAGGTCGTGTGAATGAGCCCTTATACAGTGATCGATTCTACTCTCCTGTAATGGCATCTGGAAAGACAGATTTGCCTTTCAGGACTCTTGGAAAGCTGGGTGACAACCAATATGGCCGCCATTATGCTAGAGTCCTGAAGAACATATCTGCCTTGCAATGTAGTCATGCTTTCCCCTGTACATAACTAGGCAGATATGCTGTTCAGAGCTGTAGGAAAGCTGGGTGACAACCAATATGCCTGCCATAGTAGCTCACATTGGCCTAGTCAGTCAGTGATCCATTACGCTCTCCTGTATCGGTGTCCGGCTTGACAGATTTACGACTCTAGGAAAGCTGGGTGACAACCAATATGGCCACCATAATGTTGGAGCCCTGAGGAAAGTATCTGGCTTGCAATGTAGTCATGCTTTCACCTTTGCATAACTAGCCAGATATACTAGTCAGGGCTCCAGGAAAGCTGGGTGACAACCAATATGGCTGCCATTATGCTGAAGTCCTGAAGAACATATCTGCCTTGCAATGTAGTGATGCTTTTGCTTCCCCCTGTACATAACTAGTCAGATACGCTAGTCATGGCTCTAGGAAAGCTGGGTGACAGCCAATATGGCTGCCACGGTAGCTCGCATTGGCCTAGTTAGTCAGTGATCCATCCTACTCTCTTGTATCAGTGTCTAATTAGATAGATTTGCATTTCAGGACTCTTGGAAAGCTGGATGACAACCAATATGGCCCCCATTATGTTGGAGTCCTGAGGAAAGTATCTGGCTTGCAATGTAGTCATGCTTCCACCTTTGCATAACTAGCCAGATATACTAGTCAGGACTCCAGGAAAGCTGGATGACAACCAATATGGCTGCCATCATGCTGGAGTCCTGAAGAGCGTATCATTCTGGCAATGTAATAATTCTTTCAGTAGACTGATTTGCTATTCAGGGCTCTAGGAAAGATGGGTGACAACCAATATGGCCGCCAACATAGCTCACATGAGCCCAGTTATATAGTCATCCATTCTACTCAGCATCTGATTAGACAAATCCGCTAGTCAGGGCTGTAAGAAAGTTGGGTGAAAACCAATATGGCCACCATCGTAGCTAAAATTGGCCTAGTCATGCAGTGATCTGTTCTTCTCTCCTGTATCACAGTCTAACTAGACAGGTTTACTATTCAGGGCTGTCGGAAAGCTAGGTGACAACCAATATGGGCGCCATTTTGTTGGATTCCTGAAGAACCGCTTTGTTTAGTAACGTAGTGACGTTTTCCACTGTTAGATATTTCTGGACTACTACTACTAGGCTGACTTGCCGTTTAGGGCTCTAGGAAAGCTGGGTGACAACCAATATGGTGGCCATCGTAGCCCCAAGCAGAGCAAATCGGCCTAGTTATGGAGTGATCCATTTTACTCTCCTGTATCGGCGTCTAACTGGACGGATTTGCCTTTCAGGACTCTACAGGGTTGCCAACCGTCCAGAAATTTCTGGACAGTCCGTAAAAATAGGTAACTTTTTTGCTCTGTCCGTGAAAAAAAATAGAGGTGTCCGTGATTTTTTTGAGGCTGGTGGTACCTGACTAGATTATTTTGGTGGTAAATATCATCATTTTACAGCTCACAGTAAATGGTGGTAATGAGTTCTGATCAGTATATTGAGCTATAGACCTGTATTACTTATAATATTTATCCTTTTATTATGGTTTTCCAATTAGTCCGTAAAAAATGTTGGCCGTTCGTAATTCTGGGATAAGTTTTCCAGAAAAAAGAAAAATTCGGGTTGGCAACCCTGGGACTCTAGGAAAGCTGGGTGACCACCAGAATGACTATTATTACTCCCACAGGAAGAGTCCTGAATGGGAAATCTATCAATATAGCTCCATATTGAGTAGAAAAATGCGGAACAATGGTGGCGATAAGTGATTAGCGACCATGTTTTATGATTTAATCCCTTGTCTCACTCATTGTTCCATAGCAACCACCTCTTTTCTCAGTGAGAAAGTAACCCGCATTCTGATTGGTTGCTATGACAGCAAGCAGAGATGTTGAAGATGAGGAAAAAATGAAACTCAAGTGGGTTTTGTAGCAAGGCTGCCATTGTTGCCTATAGCAACCAATCAGAGCTCAGCTTTCATTTCTAAAACTGCTATGGAAAAAAGAAAGCTGAGCTGTGATTGGTTGCTATAGGCAACAAAAACAGTTTGCCATTTTGTCAGCCTATATATGTGTATATATATATATATATATATATATATATATATATATATATATATATATATACCTGTGAGGTGGAGTATCCCTTTTAACCTTGACTGCAACCAGTAAACAATGAAAATGTTCTACTGGTTTATGACAGGAGTCAATCATCGTAACTGTAGGTGGTCACATCTGGGCCAATTTTCCCCACCTCCTCCAGCAAGGAAGAGGTTAAAAGGCAATTACCCTCCCCCAGGTGCCCCCTATATTCAATGCCACCTCGGGAGGGAGGGCTGCGGGCACATTCAGCATCAGAATAAAGACTTGTTATTGTGGAGGTGACTTTACGTATGCGCCCCATTCCAAGCAGCGGCAAGGCCGTGTCTCCATGGTAACAGAGACAAAGCGCTGCCAATGGAAAGACGGGGATTAACCCTTCTTCTGCAGAAGCAAAATATTATTTAACCCCTCGGATGCCACTGTCACTTATGCAGAAGACCAAAAGGCGAATATCCAATTGTAGACGCTTACGGATAATGGTCACAACTGTCATCGCCAGTACGTTAAATCCTAAAGCCTGCCAGGTAGTCACCCAGGGATCAGAATGGCAAATGTCTCCATTCAGAGTTGTGGGAAAGCTGGAGCACCCATATTGACTTTGCACAATCCAACAACACGGGGTTGTATGAGGTTAGAAAAACATGGTTGTTGTCTTCTAAATTAGCGCCACCTTTGGCCGCAGGCTGTCCCTGGTACTGCAGCTAGGTCTTATTCACTTGAAGTACAGCAGTAATATAATGTATGCACACAGTGACTGCACCAGCAGAATAATGAGTGCAGCTCTGGAGTATAATACAGGATGAATCTCAGGATCAGTACAGGATAAGTAATGTATGTACACAGTGACTGCACCAGCAGAATAATGAGTGCAGCTCTGGAGTATAATACAGGATGTAACTCAGGATCAGTACAGGATAAGTAATCTAATGTATCTACACAGTGACTCAACCAGCAGAATAGTGAGTACAGCTCTGGAGCATAATACAGGATGTAACTCAGGATCAGTACAGGATAAGTAATGTATGTACACAGTGACTCCACCAGCAGAATAGTGAGTGCTGCTCTGGAGTATAATACAGGATGTAACTCAGGATCAGTACAGGATAAGTAATGTAATGTATGTACACAGTGACTCCACCAGCAGAATAGTGAATACAGCTCTGGAGTATAATACAGGATGTAACTCAGGATCAGTACAGGATAAGTAATGTATGTACACAGTTACTCCACCAGCCGAATAGTGAGTGCTGCTCTGGAGTATAATACAGGATGTAACTCAGGATCAGTACTGGATAAGTAATATAATGTATGTACATAGTGACTCCACCAGCAGAATAGTGAGTGCAGCTCTGGAGTATAATACAGGATGTAACTCAGGATCAGTACAGGATAAGTAATGTAATGTACACAGAGACTGCACCAGCAGAATAGTGAGTGCAGCTCTGAAGTATAATACAGGATGTAACTCAGGATCAGTACAGGATAAGTAATGTATGTACACAGTGACTGCATCAGCAGAATGGTGAGTACAGCTCTGGAGTATAATATAGGATGTAACTCAGAATCAGTACACAATAAGTAATGTAACGTATGTACACAGTGACTGCACCATCAGAATAGTGAGTGCAGCTCTGGAGTATAATACAGGATGTAACTCAGGATCAGTACAGGATAAGTAATGTATGTACACAGTTACTCCACCATCAGAATAGTGAGTGCAGCTCTGGAGTATAATACAGGATGTAACTCAGGATCAGTACAGGACAAGTAATGTAATGTACACAGTGACTGCACCAGCAGAATAGTGAGTGCAGCTCTGGAGTATAATACAGGATGTAACTCAGGATCAGTACAGGATAAGTAATGTAATGTACACAGAGACTGCACCAGCAGAATAGTGAGTGCAGCTCTGAAGTATAATACAGGATGTAACTCAGGATCAGTACAGGATAAGTAATGTATGTACACAGTGACTGCACCAGCAGAAGAGTGAGTGCAGCTCTGAAGTATAATACAAGATATAACTCAGAATCAGTACAGGATAAGTAATGTCATTTATATGCACAGTGATCCCAAATCTGAACAGCAATCAATTATTTCATCAAATGTCTACACAGAACAACTGATAAAGTTTATTCACAAGTATTTATAACAGTCCTTTATTCCCGCGCTCTGTACTGGACGCCGGCACTAGTACCAGACCTGTGCACGTGCTCACACTCCTATGTCTCTGTCACTTCTGTGTCCCATACAAGGTGGAGGCAGGAAGAGTCCTCTGTCTTCTGAGATACTATCACTGAGTTACTGGCTCATTAGGCAGATCTTGTAATTCCCGCAGACCCTGGGGAAAAAAAACATAAAATCCCATTGATCTAATGACACCGGGAACAGGCAGGACACCACCACTCGCCCCCTGAGACCCCATATACCTCAATGGGGCTTATGGCAAAGAATCAACCTCTGTAACCAATTAGTATGCGCTATGCTGTTATAATTTATGCAAATTTATGACTTTATACTTCTCATCCAATTGGAGCGTCTTCTTGGCTGGTGCACGGTTGACACAGGTAGATGCCTACAGCCGGTTGGCTTTACCATGATAGCCTATGAGCCATTTTGGGATGCAATGTGTCCAAATTCCCATATCAACATCTACAGTCACCTCTAACCCTTGGGGTCTCACCTCTAGAACCAGTCTGATATGGGCCTTTATGTTTGCAGCATCTGTGGTCAGCTTCTCACTAATTCTGGAAGAGGCATAAGAAGACATATTACTTCATGGCAAACAGATCTAGACAAAACGAGTCTACACCTATCCAGACTTGGCTGATATCATCTTGTTTAATCTAGATATGGCTTGTCCTGGCTAGTCTAGTCTAGTTTAGTCTCATGATCAATCTAGATTTTATTGAGTCTAGTCTTGACCATATACAGAAGACAAATCTACAAAATACAAGCCTAGATAAATAAAGATTATACATGGCTAACCCAAGTCCATGAAGACTAGGCAAGAATGGTCCACCTAATATGAGATTCAACAGGCCTAGCCGATCTAGACCTGCCTTTTCTCATAATCTAGGTTGTGTCTGGTCTAGATTTGTTGAGTCTAATGTCCATAAGTGCTCATGGACAAGAACCGTGCCGCACGGATGTGGACCCATTCACTATGTCGGCAATCTGAAGGCCACGTAAGCATTACGGAGTGCTTCCATAGCATTTCAGTTCCTGCCACAGATCGTAGACCCATTCACCATGAATGGGTCTGCATCCACCAGCGCAGGCCACATGGACACAATATGTGGTCCCCAATGGACAGCACATGTTCATGAGGTGCCTGAGCCCTAAGTCTAAGATAGACTAGACACGGCTTACCTAAATCTAGATAACTTGAGACTAAACTACCCAAGGATGGATTTTATCCTTCTAGTGCTGGACATTCCTCACTTTCACATTAACCAAGACAAGTCTTCATTAAAACAGAATAGTGTAGATCAATCTAGATAAGACAAATGTAGTCTAAACAAGTCTACAAGACATGAGACTCGTCAGGGCTATGCTAGAAATGATGATTCTAGATACATCTAGTTTAGACAAGAGGAGCCTAGACATGCTTACACAGCGTAAGACTTGAGGGGCCCAGACAAATATAGGTTAGATGTGACTAGTCAATATACATCTAGATTAGACAAGCGTAAAATAGACAAATTTACACAGTGAGAGTTGACAAATTTAGATGTGTCTTGTCTGATGTAATCCAGGCTCTGTCTTCTATATCTGTCAAGCCAAGAAAAATGTAGAAACCAAGAGACTGGACTAGGTAAGATCAGACATGACTAGCCTAGTTACATCTGTTAGTCAACATGAATCTAGAGAAATCTACATGACATTTGACAAGCCTAGGCCGATCTAGATTTGTCTCGTCTCGTGTATTCTAGTTATGCTGAGTTTAAACCTCAGAAACTAAGATTAACCTAAAAAATCTCATCAAGACGCAGCCTAGACCAATCTAGATAACATAAGAATACACTAGTCAATCCAAGATAAATTTAGACTAGCAAATCAACAATTACACAAAGTAGACTAGCCTACATGCATCTACATAAGACAAGAGTAGTCTAGACGCATCTGGATAACACAAGATTACACTAGCTGAGGAAAATCTACATCAGACAAGACTATCCTACACAAATCTAAATTAGACAAGCCTATTTTAGGCAAATTTAGATTAGGCAAGATTATTCTAGACAAAACTAGATTAGACAAGACTATCCTAGGCAAATCTAGATTAGACAAGACTATCCTAGGCAAATCTAGATTAGACAAGACTATCCTCGGCAAATCTAGATTAGACAAGACTATCCTCGGCAAATCTAGATTAGACAAGACTATCCTCGGCAAATCTAGATTAGACAAGACTATCCTAGGCAAATCTAGATTAGACAAGACTATCCTCGGCAAATCTAGATTAGACAAGACTATCCTAGGCAAATCTAGATTAGACAAGACTATCCTAGGCAAATCTAGATTAGACAAGACTATCCTAGGCAAATCTAGATTAGACAAGACTATCCTCGGCAAATCTAGATTAGACAAGACTATCCTCGGCAAATCTAGATTAGACAAGACTATCCTCGGCAAATCTAGATTAGACAAGACTATCCTAGGCAAATCTAGATTAGACAAGACTATCCTAGGCAAATCTAGATTAGACAAGACTATCCTAGGCAAATCTAGATTAGACAAGACTATCCTAGGCAAATCTAGATTAGACAAGACTATCCTAGGCAAATCTAGATTAGACAAGACTATCCTAGGCAAATCTAGATTAGACAAGACTATCCTAGGCAAATCTAGATTAGACAAATCTACATCAGACATAACTATCCTACACAAATGTAGATTAGACAAGACTATTTTAGGCAATTCTAGATTAGACAAGACTATCCTAGACAAATCTAGATCAGACAAGACTATTTTAGGCAACTCTAGATTAGGCAAGATTATTCTAGACAAATCTAGATTAGACAAAACTATCCCAGACAAATCTAGATTCAACAAGACTGTTGTAGACAAATGTAGATTAGACAAGACTATCCTAGGTAAATCTAGATTAGACAAGACTATCCTAGACAAATCTAGATTAGACAAGACTATCCTAGACAAATCTAGATTAGACAAGACTATCCTCGGCAAATCTAGATTAGACAAGACTATCCTAGGCAAATCTAGATTAGACAAGACTATCCTAGGCAAATCTAGATTAGACAAGACTATCCTAGGCAAATCTAGATTAGACAAGACTATCCTAGGCAAATCTAGATTAGACAAGACTATCCTAGGCAAATCTAGATTAGACAAGACTATCCTAGGCAAATCTAGATTAGACAAGACTATCCTAGCAAATCTAGATTAGACAAGACTATCCTAGGCAAATCTAGATTAGACAAGACTATCCTAGGCAAATCTAGATTAGACAAGACTATCCTAGGCAAATCTAGATTAGACAAGACTATCCTAGGCAAATCTAGATTAGACAAGACTATCCTAGGCAAATCTAGATTAGACAAGACTATCCTAGGCAAATCTAGATTAGACAAGACTATCCTAGGCAAATCTAGATTAGACAAGACTATCCTAGGCAAATCTAGATTAGACAAATCTACATCAGACATAACTATCCTACACAAATGTAGATTAGACAAGACTATTTTAGGCAATTCTAGATTAGACAAGACTATCCTAGACAAATCTAGATCAGACAAGACTATTTTAGGCAACTCTAGATTAGGCAAGATTATTCTAGACAAATCTAGATTAGACAAAACTATCCCAGACAAATCTAGATTCAACAAGACTGTTGTAGACAAATGTAGATTAGACAAGACTATCCTAGGTAAATCTAGATTAGACAAGACTATCCTAGACAAATGTAGATTAGACAAGACTATCCTAGGTAAATCTAGATTAGACAAGACTATCCTAGACAAATGTAGATTAGACAAGACTATCCTAGACAAATGTAGATTAGACAAGACTATCCTAGACAAATGTAGATTAGACAAGACTATCCTAGACAAATGTAGATTAGACAAGACTATCCTAGACAAATGTAGATTAGACAAGACTATCCTAGACAAATGTAGATTAGACAAGACTATCCTAGACAAATGTAGATTAGACAAGACTATCCTAGACAAATCTAGATTAGACAAGACTATCCTAGACAAATGTAGATTAGACAAGACTATCCTAGACAAATGTAGATTAGACAAGACTATCCTAGACAAATGTAGATTAGACAAGACTATCCTAGACAAATGTAGATTAGACAAGACTATCCTAGACAAATGTAGATTAGACAAGACTATCCTAGACAATGTAGATTAGAACTATCCTAGACAAATGTAGAATTAGACAAGACTAGACTAATTAACAACTAGACAAATGTAGATTAGACAAGACTATCCTAGACAAATGTAGATTAGACAAGACTATCCTAGACAAATCTAGATTAGACAAGACTATCCTAGACAAATCTAGATTAGACAAGACTATCCTAGACAAATCTAGATTAGACAAGACTATCCTAGACAAATCTAGATTAGACAAGACTATCCTAGACAAATCTAGATTAGACAAGACTATCCTAGACAAATCTAGATTAGACAAGACTATCCTAGACAAATCTAGATTAGACAAGACTATTTTAGGAAAATCTAGATTAGGCAAGATTAATCTAAACAAATCTAGATTAGACAAGACTATTCTATAAAAAAATTAGATTAGACGATGTGATCCTAGGCAAATCTAGATTAGACAAGACTATCCTAGACAAATCTAGATTAGACAAGACTATCCTACACAAATCTAGATTAGACAAGACTATTTTAGACCAGCCAGTACAAGGCTGAATTAAACAAATCTAGATAATGAGACAAGTACTAAAGAAACGGAGGATGGAATAGGCTACAAGACGGACGCTCGTACTGACAACCCCAATAACATTTACACTGAAGACACAACAAGAGTCAGACGTTCCATAAACCTCCTTACTCCGTCAGCATTTTGTTCTTCTTCTCGATAAACCTGAGAGCTTCATCCAGAGTCAGCTCAGCAAAAAATCCAAATCCTAAAGCCACAAATATCTTGGAGGAGTCAGGGCTGAGGAGGAGAGAAACAGCAGAGTGTGAATATAGAGGAAGAACGTGAACGAAGAATCGCAACACACTGGGCGATGGTGGAGCTATCGAGCTCCTGTTATCAGCCCGTTCGGGCCGACGATGGCGTCCCTCTATACTGTACATCATGTATATGGTGCATGTTAGGACGAGAGGAGAATGAGGAGAGTAGTACTGGTCACTCACACCTCAGCATTCACATAGAAATTGCAGCCCAAGTCGACCTGTGTCTGGAGAGGTCCCGACTCCAACTCCTGCAGGAACATAAACACAAGGATGAACACAATGGATGAACACTCATGAACACAAGGATGTACAGACTCCAGAGGTGGTGCATGCAGCTGCTATGGGGTCCATAGGAGGGGGCAACTCAGGGCTATGTAAACACTTGGCATGTGGAATAGACTTCCTGCCAGTAGGGGGCGCCAGCATTCCCCATGCACCATAAAACCCATAGCCATCAGTCTACATTGGCCACTAAGGTCTATGAAGACTTTAAAGGGTTAAGTCCTGCACCTGCAGCCGCTCAATGACGTTCTTCAGCTGCAGGTACTGGCTGATCTTCTCGTACACACTGTCACGGTTCTCCAGCACTCGCCTGCAAACGAGACAAATGAAAGATTTATCTAGAGAGTGACAGTAACATCAAAGCGACCTGTAAACCTGCCAGGCGTACTGACGGGCACTGCTCATAGAGGGACTGCTGACTGGACTAAGGCCGGGACTGTGTGTGGAGGGGCTCAGGCTGGGACTGTTCATAGGAGGACTAATGCTGGGACTGTGTATGAAGAGGCTCAGGCTGGGACTGTTCATAGAAGGACTAATGCCGGGACTGTGTATGGAGGAGTTCAGGCTGGGACTGTTCATAGGAGGACTAAGGCTGGGACTGTGTATGGAGAGGCTCAGGCTGGGACTGTTCATAGGAGGACTAAGGCCAGGACTGTGTATGGAGAGGCTCAGGCTGGGACTGTTCATAGGAGAACTAAGGCCGGGACTGTGTATGGAGAGGTCAGGCTGGGACTGTTCATAGGAGGACTAAGGCTGGGACTGTGTATGGAGAGGCTCAGGCTGGGACTGTTCATAGGAGGACTAAGGCCAGGACTGTGTATGGAGAGGCTCAGGCTGGGACTGTTCATAGGAGGACTAAGGCCGGACTGTGTATGGAGAGGCTCAGGCTGGGACTGTTCATAGGAGGACTAAGGCCAGGGACTGTGTATGGAGAGGCTCAGGCTGGGACTGTTCATAGGAGGACTAAGGCCAGGACTGTGTGTGGAGGGGCTCAGGCTGGGACTGTTCATAGGAGGACTAAGGCCGGGACTGTGTATGGAGAGGCTCAGGCTGGGACTGTTCATAGGAGGACTAAGGCCGGGACTGTGTATGGAGAGGGCTCAGGCTGGGACTGTTCATAGGAGGACTAAGGCCGGGACTGTGTGTGGAGGAGGCTCAGGCTGGGACTGTTCATAGGAGGACTAAGGCCGGGACTGTGTATGGAGGAGCTCAGGCTGGGACTGTTCATAGGAGGACTAAGGCCAGGGACTGTGTATGGAGGGGCTCAGGCTGGGACTGTTCATAGGAGGACTAAGGCCGGGACTGTGTATGGAGGGGCTCAGGCTGGGACTGTTCATAGGAGGACTAAGGCCGGGACTGTGTATGGAGGGGCTCAGGCTGGGACTGTTCATAGGAGGACTAAGGCCAGGACTGTGTATGGAGGGCTCAGGCTGGGACTGTTCATAGGAGGACTAAGGCCAGGACTGTGTATGGAGGGGCTCAGGCTGGGACTGTTCATAGGAGACTAAGGCCCAGGACTGTGTATGGAGGGGTCAGGCTGGGACTGTTCATAGGAGGACTAAGGCCAGGACTGTGTATGGAGGGGCTCAGGCTGGGACTGTTCATAGGAGGACTAAGGCCAGGACTGTGTATGGAGGGGGCTCAGGCTGGGACTGTTCATAGGAGGAAGGCCAGGACTGTGTATGGAGGGGCTCAGGCTGGACTGTTCATAGGAGGACTAGGCCAGGACTGGTATGGAGGGCTCAGGCTGGGACTGTCATAGAGGACTAAGGCCAGGACTGTGTATGGAGGGGCTCAGGCTGGGACTGTTCATAGGATGACTAAGGCCGGTAGGTATTGTATATGGGGGCACACTCTGGCAGGAAATGTATACGGGGGCACACTCTGGCAGGAAATGTATACGGGGGCACACTCTGGCAGGAAATGTATATGGGGCACTCTCTTGGCAGGAAACGTATATCGGGGCACTCTCTGGCAGGAAACGTATACGTGGGCACACTCTGTCAGGAAATGTATACGGGGGCACACTCTGGCAGGAAACGTATATGGGGAACACTCTGGCAGGAAACGTATATGGGGTACACTCTGGCAGGAAACGTATATGGGGGCACACTCTGGCAGGAAACGTATATGGGGTACACTCTGGCAGGAAACGTATATGGGGTACACTCTGGCAGGAAACGTATATGGGGGCACACTCTGGCAGGAAACGTATATGGGGCACTCTCTGGCAGGAAACGTATACGGGGGCACACTCTGGCAGGAAACGTATATGGGGCACACTCTGGCAGGAAACGTATATGGGGGAACACTCTGGCAGGAAATGTATATCGGGGCACTCTCTGGCAGGAAACGTATACGGGGGCACACTCTGGCAGGAAATGTATATGGGGCACACTCTGGCAGGAAATGTATATGGGGCACACTCTGGCAGGAAATGTATATGGGGCACACTCTGGCAGGAAATGTATATGGGGGCTCTGCTCTGGCACTGTATATAAGGGCACTCCACTGACACTGTATATAAGGTGCTATGCTGACACTGTATATAAGGGCGCTCCGCTGACACTGTATATAAGGGCGCTCCGCACTGTAAGGCCCACTGACACTGTATATAAGGGCGCTCCACTGACACTGTATATAAGGGCGCCTTAAGGCCGCTGACACTGTATATAAGGGCGCTCCACTGACACTGTATATAAGGGCGCTCCACTGACACTGTATATAAGGGCGCTCCACTGACACTGTATATAAGGGCACTCCGCTGACTGTATATAAGGGCACTCCGCTGACTGTATATAAGGGCGCTCCGCTGACACTGTATATAAGGCTCTGCTCTGGCACTGTATATAAGGGCGCTCCGCTGACACTGTATATAAGGCTCTGCTCTGGCACTGTATATAAGGGCGCTCCGCTGACACTGTATATAAGGCTCTGCTCTGGCACTGTATATAAGGGCACTCCGCTGACACTGTATATAAGGGCGCCCTACATCTGTCACTGTACATGCAGGCACCCATTTAGACAAGTGTATGGGGGCACTCTGCCTGGCACTTCTAAATTAGGGTACACTCGGCTGTGTATACAGCGCACCCCTCCTGGCACCCTGTACCTGACACTGCACTTGTTGCCACTCTGACTGACACAATATATAGGGGCACTCCTCACAGTATATGGGAGAACACTTGGCTGGTACTGTATATGGGGCACCCTTCCTGGCAGGTTATAGATAGACCCTCTCAGCAAGTCCTGGTGGGTGTGGCCTCTATGTGGGGAAGGGGCCTAACACACAGCACCCACCCTAACACAGCAAGGTGCAGCACCTAAAATCCCCCTGAAAGCTGTTCTAGTGTCCCACAAGAATCACGTGCATGTAGCAGGTCACATGACCTCCGCCGAAGTCACGTGGTACGCACCTCAGGTCTCTCTGCAGGGTGTCCGTCAGGAAGGCCTCGTACCTGAGGACCTTCTCCTCCATGTCTGGAGCAGCCTGGAGGCAGCAGCACCACGCGGGCTCTGACGTCACCCAGCCTTCCTTCAGTCACATGACTAGAAATGACGTATTAGGCACCGGCGCCGCCATGATTGTTCCTGGCGGACGATCCGGAAGTGGTGTGCGTCTTTCCGCTTTGACATCTCAGACAAGATGGCTATACCGGAGCTGCTGCTGGACTCCAGTATACGGTTGTGGGTTGTGTTACCCATCGTGTTCATCACCTTCTATAGCGGCCTCCTCAGGCATCATGTCACCCGGCTGCTGCAAGGGGAGAAGAAGACGGAGCTGGAGCCCCTGAGTGACAGGTGGGGCCCCTGTGTGATCAGCTTATGTGGCCCCTGAGCTATCACTCCTCTTACTTCTGGCTGGGTTATCACTATTCTATTCTGTGCTGTGACTGCTCCCCCACATACTAATGTGGCCCCTGTGCCGTGACTCCACCCCCTCATACTAATGTGGCCCCTGTGCCATGAGTCCTCCCCCTCATACTAATGTGGCCCCTGTGCCGTGACTCCACCCCCTCATACTAATGTGGCCCCTGTGCCGTGACTCCACCCCCTCATACTAATGTGGCCCCTGTGCCGTGACTCCACCCCCTCGTACTAATGTGGCCCTGTGCTCCACCCCCTCGTACTAATGTGGCCCCTGTGCCGTGACTCCTCCCCCTCATACTAATGTGGCCCCTGTGCCGTGACTCCTCCCCCTCATACTTTTGGCCCCAGATTTGCACCTTGCATTCCACCCCTCCTCCCTTCAGTCTGTGGCCCTTTTGTGTTGTCACCCCTCCCGTGTTGTCACCCCTCCCCCGCTCCCTATTTTTCAGCTCTCTTCCTAACTTGTCCTCCTTCCATCCCTCAGTCAGGTTTTGATCCGGAGCCGAATCCTCAGGGAGAACGGGAAATACATCCCCCGGCAGGTGAGTACCACCGCGACCATCCGACCCTGGTCATAGTGATCTGACAACCCATATCACCAGCACTGCAGGGGTTGTCGACCAGATTTCCCAGCTTCTCTAGCTACACGTGAGGAGACTTGACAACCCCCGTAGTGGACAGAAGCTCCGTGGGGTGGGATATGACGGCCTTCTCTTTTCTTGTCCAGTCGTTCCTCATGAGGAAGTTCTACTTCAACGACGCAGAGACCGGCTTCTTCAAGAAGACCAAGAGGAAAGTGATCCAGAAGAACCCAATGACAGGTAGGTACCCAACACCTCCAGGACGCAGGCCACCCACGGTGCAGTCACCCCATTCACTGTCTCCTTTTCCCAACGCGCAGATCCCTCCATGATGACGGAGATGATGAAGGGCAACCTCACCAACGTCCTCCCCATGATCCTCATTGGAGGATGGATCAACTGGGCCTTCTCTGGCTTCCTGACGAGTAAGAGTTAAAAAGGCCCATTCACCGACGATAAAACTGTGAAAACCGTCCTCCAATATCTTACTCCTACTCCGAGATACCATCACTTAAAGCTGCAGGCCCAAAGCCTGAGGCTGCACTACTGAAAGGTTCAGATCCAGTGTTGTCATGAGAGTCGAATCACATCCCGCCTCCTTGGTCGTAGTTGTCTGATACGATCTAGGCCAGGTAGGATGTAGATAGGGCTTTGGCATTGGAACGTCTCAGTAGTGCAGCCTCAGGCATCGGACCTGTAGCTTCTAGTGGTCGTATCTCTGCAGGGAAGGAAGATATTGAAAAGCGGTTTTCGCATTTTTAATCCGTGTTCGTGATCGGCGTGTCTAGTGATTCATGTTGTGTCTTTCCAGCCAAGGTTCCCTTCCCCCTGACGCTGCGATTCAAGCCCATGCTGCAGCGGGGCATTGAGCTGGAGTCCCTGGACGCCTCATGGTAAGCATGTCTCCCGCTGGACGCCCCTGCCGCCGGACTCGGCCGCCGATCTGACCTGTTGGGTTGTCTTGTAGGGTGAGCTCTGCCTCCTGGTATTTCCTCAACGTGTTCGGCCTGAGGAGCATGTACACGCTGATCCTGGGACAGGACAATGGTGAGTCGGAGATCTGCTTCCCAAACTGCCCGGAATTAGGAAAAAAAAAGCATGGCTGCCTTCCAGAAACAGCGCCACGCCTGTCCGCAGGTTGTGTGCGGTACTGCGGCTCGGCCCCGTTTTCATCAATGAAGCTGAGTTGCAGCACCAGACACAACGCAGGGACAGGTGTGGACAGCGGCCATGTTTTTCTACTCCTGACAGTCCAAACTTTCCATTCATGTCTGGAAGGAATTCAAGTGGCGCACAGAGCGCCCCCTAGCATGTCATTGGCAGGGTCTGAAGATGATTTTATGCCTGTGACTTCACTTCTGGATAATTTATCCCTCCCATTTAGTACAGGGAAAAATCAGTGGGGTGTCATTTTTTAAAGATAATCGTTCAGCAGGATCAACCGCCAAATAAAGCAGATAATCGACCTGGTGGGGTTGTTCCTGCTGAGTTAAAATATAGATTGGTTGCAGTATTCATAAGTCTTTTTTTTTTTTTTTTTCGTCATATTTAGTCCAATGAGGGCGTTAGTGCACTTAGGGGCTAGACCCCACCCCTTGTGCACTGAGGCCTTCATTTGCATAAAGCTCTTTCTTCTCTTCACAAGACAGGTATCGCTACTAGGTAATAGGGTTGATCCTTGTCCTCACATACCGCATAGATTGTAAGCCTTCACGGGCAGGGCCCTCTCTCCTTCTGTACCAGTCTGTAACTTGTATGTCCTAGAGCAATTGTCTAGATTATGTATGTAAACCCCTTTCAACATGTACAGCGCTGTGGAATGAATGGCGCTTTAATAATAATAATAATAATCCTGCCGATGGTCGCTCTTTATGGTTTGCAGCCTGTGTGACTCTCCAGCTGTTACAAAACTACAAGTCCCAGCATGCTGGGAGTTGTAGTTTCTGGAGAGCCCCGGATTGCACACTGCCTTCTGTCCACCCCTGTGGGGTGAGCTTTAAAGAAGAACTCTTGCAAAAATTTTTATTCTCTGACCTGTTAGAAAGGCGCATGATATAATCTGTAGTGAATGTCAGTGACTGTTTCTGTGAGTAAAAACCTCTCTTCTTATTGTAGCTGGGTCATGTGACCAACTCCCTGACCTCCAACTGACCCAGGACAGGAAGCCAGTAACTGCTCTATTCATTCCTATGGGAGCCTCACTTTCAGTCTCATAGGAATACATAGAGAATTAGACTTCCTGTCCACACATAAGTCTCTGTGTGAGTTGGTGAGTCTGATTCCTGGTCACATGACACAGATAAGAAACTTCAGGATGATATAAGTCAAAAATTCAGACACTAGTAAGAAAATGACATTCACTACAGATTACATCATGTACATTTCTAGCAGGACGTGGAATGAAATTTTTGTCGGGAGTTCTTCTTTAACCTCTTGGTCTTGTCTCTGCCTTCCAGCCGCCGACCAGAGCCGTATCATGCAGGACCAGATGACGGGAGCGGCCATGGCCGCACCTCAAGACACCAATAAAGCCTTCAAAGTAAGTGTGCCCCACAATCTATAGAACCGCGCAACCGTCGTCGGCCATTTTGGAGGATACGGAGAATTGTGCTTGGTCACCATAGAGACCCTTTCCATGTTGGAAATCTCATGTATGTCATCTCCCTACACAAGGGGAATGCGCCCCTACCCTAAAAGGTCCACACGGCGATATAACAAGTCAAGAAACGGCTGCATTTTGATGGTTTCCATCTTGTTTAGGCCGAATGGGAAGCCATGGAGATCACGGAACATCAGTGGGCGCTGGAGAACGTGGAGGAAGATCTCGTCTCGAAGGACCTGAACCTGGAGCAGTAACCGCCGCCCGGCCAAAGAGACCTTACCCTTGTACACAGTATTTTTCTTACAGATTTCAAAAATTAAAGTCCTATTATAACATCATGGGTTATGGAAGTGATTGGCCGAAAGGGCGACTGCCGGGGAGCCGTGACTTAAAGGGGCGGCCCATCTGAGACACTTATGGGGTATTGATAGGATACGCCAGGAGCAGGACCCAAAGTGAACGGAGAGCAAGCCGCGCATGTGCGACCAACAATATGGAACTGGCACAGAGCAGTGAGGGGCGGCTGCGCATGCGCAGTGTGCTCTCAGTTTCACAACGGGGCCCCATTCTTGACATTGTGGTGACCGGTGTGCATCCCACCTCTAGGACCCTCTCCTATTGGATATTTATAGCACATCCTATTGATGGGCCATCAGTGTTGCAGATGGGACAACCCCATCCCGACCAGCGCCGTACATGTACGCCGCTGGCCGGGACTTTAAAGATGGCGCCCGCTCCATGCAGGTGATGGCTGCGGCTGACCTGCATATCCCACTACCAGGCACCCGCGGCCGGCAGTAATGCCGATCGCGGACATTTAACCCCTCAAGCCTGACTGTGGCACCCGAAGGCAGCACACATCGGAAGCGCGCGCTTCCGGTGTTTGCTCCGGCTCCCCCGTGTGGCGATCGGAGGAGCCGGAGTGTGCCTGCAGCAGCCATAGTGAATGACAGGAGGCTGCTGCATAGGCTTTCCCTTCCCTGTAATAGGGCTCCATAGGAAAGCACTAAAATCATCATAGACTCCAATGTAAGTGCATTGGAGTCTATGATATAAGCAATGAAATGATTGCTTCTTATAGTTCCCTATGGGAACTATAAAAAAGTGTAAAAAAAAAATTGTTTTTAAAAAAAAATAAAATAAAAAATTGTAAAAGTTCAAATCACCCCCTTTCCCGAAAATAAAAATATTAAAAACATTGCACATCATGGGTATCACTGTGTGCGAAAACGGCCATATTATAAAAATATAAAAAAATATTTCCCATACAGAAAAAAGCGCCAAAATGGCCAATTCGCAATTTGTCGCTTTTTAAAAAAAAAAAAAAAAAATTAAATTAAATACCATTCTGGTATAGCAGATACCAGAATGGTATCAATAAAAACTTCAGATCGCCCCAGAAAAAATGAGCCCCCATACAGCTCCGTACACAAAAATACCAAAAAGTTATAGGGGTCAAAAACTGAAAAAAAAAAAAGTCCAACTTTATAATTTTTTTATCACTATCAAAATGCAAGAAAAACTATACATATTAGGTATCGCCGGATTTGTACTGACCAGTAGAATGAAAGTAACTGCTCAGTTTTAACGCACATTGAACGCTGTAAATAAAAAAAACCTGTAAAACTGTGGCGGAATTGCGTTTTTGTTTTTTTTTGCAATTTCACCCGATTTGGATTTTTTTTTCCCACTACACCGTACGCAATAATAAATGGCGGCGTTAGAAAGTACAACTTGTCCTGCAAAAATAAACAAGCCCTCATACAGCTATGTGAACAGAAAAATAAAAAAAAAAGTTATGGCTGTATCAAAGGCAGGGAGCGCAAAACAGAAAAACCTCCGGGGTAGAAAGGGTTAAAGGGGTATTCCCATCTCATACATTGGCGCCATTTTCAGAACTTCCATGGCGGTGAATGGAAAGGGGGTGTGTTCCTTCACTTTAGGAGCGGGCCCTACCTCTATCGGGCGGTATAGACCACCAATGTCTGAGATGGGAATACCCCTATAAAGAAAATAGTCACCGTGCCTAGTACAGGGGGTGAGGAGTATCATTCCCCCCCCCCCGCTCGGTCTGCCATCTCGATTGTAGAAATCTTTGTCTGCAGCGATTAGCTCTGGTAACTACATGTCCTATTACGCCCTGTCCGGACAGTACATTATAGTAGAACTCCCGCAAAAACTTTTACTCTCTGACCTGTTAGAAAGGTGCATGATATAATCTGTAGTGATTGTCATTTTCTTATCAGTGACTATTTCTGTGAGTTATCCCCTCTCTTCTTATTGTAGCTGGGTCATGTGACCAACTCCCTGACCTCCAACTGACCCAGGACAGGAAGCCAGTAACTGCTCTATTCATTCCTATGAGACTGAAAGTGAGGCTCCCATAGGAATACATAGAGAATTAGACTTCCTGTCCACACATAAGTCTCTGTGTGAGTTGGTGGGTCTGATTGCTGGTCACATGACACAGATAAGAAACTTCAGGATGATATAAGTCAAAAATACAGACACTGGTAAGAAAATGACATTCACTACAGATTATATCATGTATAGAGATGAGCAAGCATGCTCGAGTGCCATTTTTGCGTATGCATTTTAAAATTTGTACGCTATTCGTACGCATTTGCGTATAGATTAAAATATGCGTATGAATAGCGTACGAATTTTAAAATGCGTACGCAAAAATGGCACTCGAGCATGCTCGCTCATCTCTAATCGTACATTTCTAGCAGGACATGGAATAAAATTATAGTTAGGGCTCATGCACACGAACATATATTTTTTTCCCATCTTCGTTCCGTTTTTTTTTGTTTTTTTTTTTACAGGTCTGTATGAGGTACCATTTACTTCACTGGGTTTGCCGGAAAAAAAAAATGGAAATGACTCCGTGTGCATCCTGTTTCCGTAAAGATAGAACATGTCCTAATTCTTGTCCGTTTTGCGGACAGGGACAAGCGTTGTTACAATGGATCCGCAAAAATAAACAGATGCAATAGGGCTTTTTTTTTTTTTTGCAGATCACAAGGCACGTACAGCGGTGTGCATGAGCCCTTATATGGAGCACTCCGAATTTGAATTGACTGTTGATACAGGAGAGGGGAGCGGCTGCGCTTGGTGCAGCATCATGCATGTCGCAGGCACTGAGCAAATTCACACAGGGAACGATGGTTTTCAGCGGCGTTATTTGGGGATTTTTCCATCGATGACAGGATGTCAAATCCTAGAAAAAAAACCCTTAAAATAATAACCCTCATTGTGCAGAGAATCCCAGGAAGGCGCGGACCAGGCGGAGGTTGGTTCACGGTTTTAATAGTTGTTCATACGTCTGATATGTAGCAGGAAGAGGGTTCGGGGCCCTTTCCTTGCTCCTCCCCTGAGTGTCAAAGTAAAAGGGATCAGAGTCGGGACGGGCTGCCCATGTATACGTAGTCTGCTCATCCTTCTCTACAGAACGCTAAGCTTTGGTACCTGCACGCAGTTTGTGAGGACTCTCGTAGGCGAGCCCCCCCCACTAATACTGACTCCTGCCGCAGGCGCCGTGCTCCTGAGCTAAAGTGACTCGACACCATGTCTTACATAACTTCACCCATCCCTGGAGCAACGTAGGATCCACCATCTATGAGTAGAGTCCATCCAGGGCCTCGTCAACTCTCCATTGTTCTCAAAGGTCTTTTCCTACCACCCGAAGGACTTTCTTTTTTTTGGAACCCCCTTCCACCCAAGCCAGGATCGGGATATAACCTCTTGGCCAGCTCTTCATGTAGAGAAACACTTCTGAGTACGCCTGGGAGTAAGGTAGGATGGGCACACAAGGGAGAGCAAGGAGAGGACATTCGGCAGGGGCGCACGGTATGACACACGGTGGGAGTGCGCCAAACAAGTCCCCGCGGGAACAGCAGCAGATCAGCACATAGTGTCCGCACGGCAACGGGAAAGATAATATGGGTATTGTAGATGCCACATGCTGGCACTGCTTAATGTCCACTTGTCCACCTACTGCAGGCTCAAAGAGCAGTCAAGTCCGACTCCGCCCGGCCTCGGGCTCCTTCAGCTGTAGGACCACATGCTTGACCTCCAGACGTTCAACCGAGAACGAGGCTGAGCCTTCGGGACTGTATGTGAACTGCAAAGCAGAAACCAAGCATCACTACTACAGTAAGCTTCATCATTTTCAATCTCACCGCTTGCTGTCACTGAATGAATCTTATGGAATACTGTGGATATTCTAGGTGGTATCCAGTGTAGATCTGTTGCTTCCCAGCTGTTGTAAACTACAACTCCCAGCAGGCTGGAGCCCCCTCTCTCTAGACAATCTGGCAGGGGTCTTACCGGATTCCGTGGCTGGCCGAAGCTTGTTCTCTTCATCCAGATGTATTTCTTTCAGTGCAAAGATGGAAGTAGCTGGTGAAAGGAAAAATCGGAAAAATTTACTACCTGTTTCTGGGTGACAGACTGATCACCCAGCTCTTCGAGGACGCCGAGGGCAAGTCCACCTCGATAAGCAATGATTCTGCCCCGTAACTGGACAGATGTGACATTCAAGACTATAGGAAAGCTGGGTGAAAGCCCCTATGTGAGATATTCTAACTGTAACCCAGCTTTCCCAGGTACTGATGGAAGATGTAGTACTCACTGTCTGGTAGCTTATGAATCCTTTCCCCCAGTTCCTGGAAGTATAAGTGTTTCATGGCTTCCTCTGCGGAGATCCTTCTCCTTCCTTCCAGCTGTGGAAACATGGAGTCCATCAAACAACCAATCTGCAGCACCAGCCGTAGCTGTTGTCAAACTACAACTCCCAGCATGCCCCGACTACCTGCGACCCCAGCTATAGCAGTAATTTGCAACCTGGGTCGCGAAGGTAATCTTAAAACTACAACTCCCAGCATGCCCTGACTACCTGGAACCAACCTGCCTTCCCAGGTATAGCAGTGGTCTGCAAAGGTACTCTGGCGCTCTGGTGATTGTGAGACTACAACTGCCAGCATGCCCAGACAACTTGCAACCATCTATAGCGTTGGTCTGCAACTTGATGCTCCTAAGGTAATTGTACAACTACAACTCTCACTATTCCTGTAGCTAATTTGTATTACCAGCTATAGCAGTGGTCTGCAAACTGTGGCCCTAAGGCAAGTGTGAAACTACAACTCCCATTGTGCTAAAATTAAAGGGATTATACACGTGACCACTGAGGCCAATAATTGGCAGCAGCGGTCATGGGACCTCCTCACATCCAGTTAGGCAGGGACCTTAAATGGCAGGTGGTATTTTCTGGGTGCACTTTTCTTGGCTATTTTGCTGTTAGTCTGGACAATCCCTTTAAGGGCCACATTTACCTGAAGGAATTTGGAGAGAAGGTTGGCTCCATCCGTATCCAGCCTGAGGAAGACAAAGCATTGCATTAAAGGAAGAGGACAGTATACTGTATATATATATATACTACAGAGGACAGTACACTGTGTGTGTATATACTACAGAGGACAGTATACTGTATATATATATATACACACACACACACTACAGAGGACAGTATGCTGTATATATATACTACAGAGGACAGTATACTGTGTGTGTATATACTACAGAGGACAGTATACTGTATATATATATATACTACAGAGGACAGTATGCTGTGTATGCTGTATATACATACTACAGAGGACAGTATGCTGTATATATATACTACAGAGGACAGTATACTGTATATATATATATACTACAGAGGACAGTATGCTGTGTATGCTGTATATACATACTACAGAGGACAGTATGCTGTATATATATACTACAGAGGACAGTATGCTGTATATATACTACAGAGGACAGTATGCTGTATATATACTACAGAGGACAGTATGCTGTATATATACTACAGAGGACAGTATGCTGTATATATACTACAGAGGACAGTATACTGTGTATATATACTACAGAGGACAGTATGCTGTGTATATATACTACAGAGGACAGTATGCTGTATATATATACTACAGAGGACAGTATGCTGTATATATATACTACAGAGGACAGTATGCTGTATATATATACTACAGAGGACAGTATGCTGTGTATGCTGTATATACATACTACAGGAGGACAGTATGCTGTATATATATACTACAGAGGACAGTATGCTGTATATATATACTACAGAGGACAGTATACTGTGTTATATACTACAGAGGACAGTATACTGTGTGTGTGTGTATATATATATATATATATATATATATATATATATATATACACACACACACACACACATACACACTACAGAGGACAGTATATAGTGTATATATACTACAGAGGACAGTATGCTGTGTATATATATATATATATAACTACAGAGGACAGTATGCTGTGTATATATATATATATATATATACTAGAGGACAGTATACTGTATATATATATATACTACAGAGGACAGTATACTGTATATATATATATATACTACAGAGCACAGTATACTGTATATATATACACTAAAGAGGACAGTATGCTGTATATATATACTACAGAGGACAGTATGCTGTATATATATACTACAGAGGACAGTATGCTGTATATTATTATTATTATTTATTATTAAAGCGCCATTCATTCCACAGCGCTGTACATGTTAAAAGGGGTTTACATACATAGTCTAGACAATTGCTCTAGGACAAACAAGTTACAGACTGGTACAGAAGGAGAGAGGGCCCTGCCCGTGAAGGCTTACAATCTATGCGGTATGGGAGGACACAGTAGGTGAGGGTAAAGCTGGTCATGGCTACAGAGGACAGTATGCTGTATATATATACTACAGAGGACAGTATGCTGTATATATATATACTACAGAGGACAGTATGCTGTATATATATATACTACAGAGGACAGTATGCTGTATATATATACTACAGAGGACAGTATACTGTGTGTGTGTGTGTGTGTGTGTGTGTGTGTGTATGTATATATATATATATATATATATATATATATATATACATACACACACACACACACATACACACACTACAGAGGACAGTATATAGTGTATATATACTACAGAGGACAGTACAGTGTATATATATACACACACTACAGAGGACAGTATACTTTATATATACTACAGAGGACAGTACACTGCTACAGATGGATCTGGATAGACTGGAGGCTTGGACAGAGAAGTGGCAGATGAGGTTTAACACTGACAAATGTAAGGTTATGCATATGGGAAGGAATAATGCAAGTCACCAGTACATACTAAATGGGAAAACACTGGGTAACTCTGACATGGAAAAGGACCTAGGAATTTTAGTGAACACCAAACTAAGCTGTAGAAACCAGTGTCAGACAGCTGCTGCCAAGGCCAATAAGATAATGGGTTGCATCAGAAGATGCATAGATGGCGGTGATGAGAACATAGTCCTGCCACTTTACACATCACTAGTCAGACCACACATGGAGTACTGTGTACAGTTCTGGGCTCCTGTGAACAAGGCAGACATAGCAGAGCTGGAGAGGGTTCAGAGGAGGGCAACTAAAGTCATAACTGGAATGGGTGGACTACAGGACCCAGAAAGATTATCAAAATTAGGGACGACTGAGGGGAGATGTAATAACTATGTATAAATATATCAGAGGTCAGTACAGAGATCTCTCCCATCATCTATTTATCCCCAGGACTGTGACTGTGACGAGGGGACATCCTCTGCGTCTGGAGGAAAGAAGGTTTGTACATAAACATAGAAGAGGATTCTTTACGGTAAGAGCAGTGAGACTATGGAACTCTCTGCCTGAGGAGGTGGTGATGGTAAGTTCACTATAAGAGATCAGGAGGGGCCTGGATGTATTTCTGGAGGTAATAATATTACAGGTTATAGTTACTAGAGAGGGGTCGTTGATCCAGGGAGTTATTCTGATGCCTGATTGGAGTCGGGAAGGAATTTTTTCCCCTAAAGTGAGGAAAATTGGCTTCTACCTCACAGGGGTTTTTGCCTTCCTCTGAATGAACTTGTTGGATAACAGGAAGAACTGGATGGACGGAGGGATTTTTTCGGCCTTATAAACTATGTTACTATGAAGAGGGTAAGGGTGGCATACGGGCCCCATACCTGGCGGCATGCTTCTGGATAGGGTCTGGATGATATTTGGGGTAGTTGTAGGATTTAAATTCTTCATTAGATAGGATCCCGGGCCACGTCTCTTCCGTGGGCGTTCCTAAAAGGAGGAATAATAGAAGTGAAATTCCGTTCATTCCGATGCAGGTTACATTTTGTATCCTTTCCATAACTGATAATTCAGAATATCTGATAATCCGACAGCTGCCAGATTAATGGAACCTCACGGTATATAACACATTGGAATCCACTTTCTTCCAAGTAGAAGCCATATCTGGTTTACTGATGCGTTTCAGTGCAGCTTACAAAGTGTCAGTAAGACATGCATCATGTGTCAAAAAGTTCCCTTTAAATGTAAATTACCGAGTATCCGAAAAATAAAGTGCAGCTGTTCCTCCACAGTGGATCCTGGGAAAAGCGGTCGCCCTGTGACCATCTCGTAAAAGATGCAGCCGACGCCCCTAGGGGAGACAGCAGAGAAATCAAATGGGTATGTAACCATCACCCTCATCATCCACACCACTACAATGTATCATAGCGCAGTAGGGTTATAAGACGAGCAGGTGATGGCTGGTGGTCGTGGGGCTACCTGTACAACATGCAGTCTCACTGACACAGAGAGGAAACTGCAGCCGCACCCCCCTCCTCCCTCTCCAGCAAATCTCTTCATCTACTTACCACATGTCGATCTGGGTGGAGTATTCAGTAGACCCCAGAAGAATATCTGGTGGTCGGTACCACAACGTAACCACTTCATTGGAGTAGGTTTTTGTGGGGATAGATTTGGCTCGGGCCAGGCCTGGAAAGACACGCGACATCAGAAAGTGGAGACAAAAAGTGGAACAAGACACTTTTTCTTCACTTTCTGGCCTCACTTACCAAAGTCGGCGAGTTTGAGCTCCCCCTTCTCATTGATCAGTAGGTTCTGCGGCTTCAGATCTCGGTGCAGAACTTTACGTCGGTGACAATACGACAGTCCTCGAAGAAGCTGGAAAAGAAAAAGCTATGCAAAGAGCAGACAGTTACTTAAAGGAAAACTCCAGTCTTATTGAACAGCCCTCATTATAAACATGCTGCCATTTTGCATAGACAGTTGCTATCTCAACCTACGTATTTCCATGGTTACAGACTACAAACATACCTTGCGTAGTCTGATCACGCAGTGGCGTATTTCCCCCTCTCTTGGCAGCTGTAGTCAGTATTATTCACATACAGCTGGTTTTATACCCCCAAGAGGGTTCTGAACTGCATTATGTCCCACAACCCTCAGTTTGGACAACCGTATCAGTGTAAGAGATGAAGGTGGGTGAGAGACACATAGGGTGTAGCATGGAGGCAGCCTCTCAGGGAGCACCCCGAGCTCTGAATATGCAGCTGCACAAGCAAAATGTTGAAGAAACTGCACAGGGAACACCCACCAAGCTCTGAACCTGCAGCTGCAAAAGTATAATGTCAGAGCAACTGTACAGAGAACACCAACTGAGCCCTGAACCTGCAGCTGCACAATCAAAATGTCAGAGTAATGCCTTATTCCACACGTCAGTGATTGTGAGTCCAAACAAGGATTGGAGGCTAAACAGAGATGAGCTCTAAGGGAAAGATCTGCACCTGTTCTGTGTTTAGAGCCACACTTGGTTTTGTCTCAGAATCACTGATGGAAATCACTGAGCAAACACTGACTGTGTGAATAAGGCATAACTGTACAGGGAACTCCCACCAAGCACTGACCCTGCAGCTGCACAAGCAAAATGTCAGATAAACTGTACAGTGAGCTCCCACCGAGCTCTGAACCAGAAGCTGCACAAGCAAAATATCATAGCAACTTACAGGGAGCACCGACCAAGCACTGAACCTGCAGCTGCACAAGTAAAATATCATAGCAACTTACAGGGAACAACCACCGAGCTCTGAACCTTCATCTACACAAGCAAAGTGTCAGAGCAACTGCACAAGGAACACCCGAGCACTGAACCTGCAGCTGCACAAGCAAAATGTCAGAGCAACTGTACAGTGAGCTCCCACCGAGCTCTGAACCTGAAGCTGCACAAGCAAAATATCATGGCAACTTACAGGGAGCACTGACCAAGCACTGAACCTGCAGCTGCACAAGCAAAATGTCAGAGCAACTTACAGGGAACAACCACCAAGCTCTGAACCTTCATCTACACAAGCAAAGTGTCAGAGCAACTGCACAAGGAACACTCACTGAGCATTGAACTTGCAGCTGCACAAGCAAAATGTCATAGAAACTGTACAGGAAACACCCACCAAGCTCTGAACCTGGAGAGGCCTAAGCAAAATAGAGCAACTGTATAGGGAGCACTGAACCTGCAGCTGCACAAGCAAAATATCACGGCAAGCAGATCTTGAAAATAAGAGAAGCGATTCAGAGATCAGCCTCCCAGGGTGGAGCTTACTTGTGTGCTCCGCCCATAGGTAGCTACAGGTAATTAGCATATGGCTGCATCTTGCAGGCGGCTGTGGGCAACAGGATCAGTTTTGACCAATGAGGATAACACACTCACCTTGACGTTGTGAAGGTTTATTAAGTTCCCACAATCGTCCAGATATTGTTTTAAATCTTTGTCCTGATTGGAGGAGAAGAAAATAATAATCAGCGCACGTGGCGAATGTAAAAAACGCAAACATATAACTGCTGTAATGTATCTAGAATAAAAAATAAAGCAACTTTGCAAACATCCCCGACAATTTTAGGAAAATAAATGTCTGTCTCCATGGTTACAGACTACAAAGCAGCCCTGTGTGTAGTCTGATCCTGCAGTAGTCCATGTAGAGTAATGACCATAATGTACACTAGGACGACGCATAAAATTTTTAACATTTTAATAGTATTTTCTGGAGCAGGCACACTCTGAAGTCTGGACTTTTGTGGACATTTGCCTATTTCCCCTATGCAGAGTTATAAACTTCTTACTTTATTTCAGTTGAAAGGGTTAACGTGCACTGTTTAATACTGTGTAACTGCATTTTATATATTGTGATATACTGTATATACACTGTTTATTTGCACTGTAGTTGCGAGGCTCTGTGGAAAGGGTTAGTGAATACTGAGAGACTTTTGGGACTTTGAATGAGAAACTGGTAATTTTCCACAGCTGCCATAGGGCTTAGAGAAGTGCATGTTTGGGAGAGAGAAAGCCAGACTTGTTTACCACCAAAACCAGACAGTCTGACCTTTTGCATGTCTGGTTTTGCTCTGTTGTTACGTCTGAAAACCTGTTTTTGTCTGGAAAAACTGCTGTATCATTGAATCTCTAATACAAGTCTATGACAGACAGGAGTTGTAACAATGTATCTGTTTGTGCTCAGTTTCTCCACTCCACTCCTCCCACTAGAAGGTTCTAGTCTAGCTAGAAATGGTATATAAGGAGAATTGTCAGAGCCCCTAGTGTTTTGCGGTTAGGGACCAGTGCTTGGAGTGGAAGACTCTGTCAGACTACTGAGTGACCAGAAGAAGATGCTGAGATGGAGACGCTGAGCCACAGACCATGGGCCACCCGGACTACTGAGCCACAGACCGTGGGCTTCCAGAGAAAGAGAGGGAAAGCTAGATCAGGCCTTTCCTCAGCATCAAACCCTTCTTCTGCCGGGAACCAGTAAAGAAGCACACTGGTTTACTGGAGATCCGGACTCTCTGGACTTATTGAGGTGCACCACGCCTTACTAGCCCTTCCAGAGAGCAGCAACACGTGGTGACACCTCGTCAGTATCCGGGGAACCCAGCATAGTGTTGGGGCCAGTGGCGTAGCTACCGGGGGGGCAGGGGGGGCGACGGCTCCGGGCCCAGTGACTCAGGGGGGCCCAGAATCAGGCGAATACAAGTGAGCGCTTCCATTATGGAAGCGCTCACTTGTATTTAGGGACCCCCATCAGACCTCAGATCAGCCCACCCAGCCACATAGGATTAAAATAAAAAACCTTACTTACCTGTTCTGCGCTGGGCTGCCCTCCGGTCCGCGCTCTGCTCTCTTCCCTGGTGGCGCGCACTATGACCTGACGCTGCACGCAGCGTCAGGTCATAGTGTGCGCGGGCCAGGGAAGAGAGCAGAGCGCGGACCGGAGGGCAGCCGCAGCGCAGAACAGGTAAGTAAGGTTTTTTATTTTAATCCTATGTGGCTGGGTGGGCTGATCTGAGGTCTGATGGGGGCACAATACGCTGATCTGAGGTCTGATAGGGGCACAGTAGGCTGATCTGAGGTCTGATGGGGGCACAGTAGGCTGATCTGAGGTCTGATGGGGGCACAATACGCTGATCTGAGGTCTGATGGGGGCACAATACGCTGATCTGAGGTCTGATGGGGGCACAATACGCTGAACTGAGGTCTGATGGGGGGCACAATACGCTGAACTGAGGTCTGATGGGGGGCACAATACGCTGATCTGAGGTCTGATGGGGTCACAGTAGGCTGATGTGAGGTCTGATGGGGGCACATTCTGCTGATCTGAGGTCTGATGGGTGCACAATATGCTGATCTGAGGTCTGATGGGGCACAATACGCTGATCTGAGGTCTGATGGGGGCACAGTAGGCTGATCCGAGGTCTGATGGGGGCACAGTAGGCTGATCCGAGGTCTGATGGGGGCACAATACGCTGATCTGAGATCTGATGGGGGCACAATACGCTGATCTGAGGTCTGATGGGGGCACAATACGCTGATGTGAGGTCTGATGGGGGCACATTCTGATGATCTGAGGTCTGATGGGGGCACATTCTGATGATCTGAGGTCTGATGGGGGCACAATACACTGATCTGAGGTCTGATGGGGGCACAATACGCTGATCTGAGGTCTGATGGGGGCACAATACGCTGATCTGAGATCTGATGGGGGCACAATACGCTGAACTGAGGTCTGATGGGGGGCACAATACGCTGATCTGAGGTCTGATGGGGGCACAATACGCTGATCTGAGGTCTGATGGGGGCACAATACGCTGATCTGAGTCTGATGGGGGCACAATACGCTGAACTGAGGTCTGATGGGGGGCACAATACGCTGATCTGAGGTCTGATGGGGGCACAGTAGGCTGATGTGAGGTCTGATGGGGCACATTCTGCTGATCTGAGGTCTGATGGGTGCACAATATGCTGATCTGAGGTCTGATGGGGCACAATACGCTGATCTGAGGTCTGATGGGGGCACAGTAGGCTGATGTGAGGTCTGATGGGGGCACAGTAGGCTGATCCGAGGTCTGATGGGGCACAATACGCTGATCTGAGATCTGATGGGGGCACAATACGCTGATCTGAGGTCTGATGGGGGCACAATACGCTGATGTGAGGTCTGATGGGGGCACATTCTGATGATCTGAGGTCTGATGGGGGCACATTCTGATGATCTGAGGTCTGATGGGGGCACAATACACTGATCTGAGGTCTGATGGGGGCACAATACGCTGATCTGAGATCTGATGGGGGCACAATACGCTGAACTGAGGTCTGATGGGGGGCACAATACGCTGATCTGAGGTCTGATGGGGGCACAATACGCTGATCTGAGGTCTGATGGGGGCACAATACGCTGATCTGAGGTCTGATGGGGGCACAATACGCTGAACTGAGGTCTGATGGGGGGCACAATACGCTGATCTGAGGTCTGATGGGGGCACAGTAGGCTGATGTGAGGTCTGATGGGGGCACATTCTGCTGATCTGAGGTCTGATGGGTGCACAATATGCTGATCTGAGGTCTGATGGGGCACAATACGCTGATCTGAGGTCTGATGGGGGCACAGTAGGCTGATGTGAGGTCTGATGGGGGCACAGTAGGCTGATCCGAGGTCTGATGGGGGCACAATACGCTGATCTGAGATCTGATGGGGGCACAATACGCTGATCTGAGGTCTGATGGGGGCACAATACGCTGATGTGAGGTCTGATGGGGGCACATTCTGATGATCTGAGGTCTGATGGGGGCACATTCTGATGATCTGAGGTCTGATGGGGGCACAATACACTGATCTGAGGTCTGGATGGGGGCACAATACGCTGATCTGAGATCTGATGGGGGCACAATACGCTGATCTGAGGTCTGATGGGGCACAATACGCTGATGTGAGGTCTGATGGGGGCACATTCTGATGATCTGAGGTCTGATGGGGGCACATTCTGATGATCTGAGGTCTGATGGGGGCAGGGGACTGTTAGTTTAGTGATGTAAAAACTGGGGACAGGTTTCCTTTAACATAGGAGTCCCGTTGTTTTTTAATCCTATTACTCCTATATTTTACTGCATTATATGGTAGTGTATTTACAGTAGGGTATGTAGAAAGTCTATTGTACTGTACTTAACAGCATAGATGATCTAGCAGTTTATATAGTCATCTTTCTAATACAATATTATAACCACAACTAGTAGTATGTGCCTGTGAAGTTGGAAACGTGCGTTTGGGAAGCCAAGTGGGGGGCCCACTCAAGTATGTTTCGCCCCCCCTGTGCTGAACCTCTAGCTACGCCTCTGGTTGGGGCCACCCCAAACCCGGCCACTGCATTATCAAGAAAAGGTAGTTGCAACCACCACTTTAGAGCGCCACCCTCAGGCCAGACAGTCATGTTGTGAGATCTGTTCTCAAGAAGTGACCACCTAAGTTTCAGATGGCAGAGCAACAGTCTCCTTAAAGGCCTCTGCCAAGATTATAAACTTCTCCCTCTGCCCCCAACTCACCAGATACTCGAAGACAAGAGTCAGGGTCCTCTCCGTGTGGATGATATCGTGCAGAGTAACAATATTTGCATGTTTCAAGTCCTTCAGAAGGGAAACTAAGGCAAGAGAGGGTAGAAGATCAATCACTTCATGACAGTCAATGAGAGGTTGTCACAGCCCCGCCCCTTTTACTAGCATCACTGGAGGCTTCTGGGACCAAATATAAAACCTGCAACAGATCCGCCACCTATCATGTTGTCTTATGGGCTTTAGCGCTCTGTCAGGCACCAGGGTCCGGTATGATAGCTATCTTTGTACCCCCCCATAACTACACCTCTGATGAAGTTCCCCTTTAAGGGAATGGTCTATAGGTGACCAAACCACTAAATCCAATAGGCTCTCCAACAAGGTAGAGTCGTAAGACCCCCACAGAAATTAGACGGAGGTAGTGTTAATGGGCACCTTACAGTTTTGTCCATGGTACCTACCTTCCCGAATGGCTGTACATGGTGCACCTTCTTCATGCTCCAGACGAATCTCCTTAAGAGCCACCAGGTTCTCGGTCAGCTTACTCCGGCCTTTGTAAACAGTAGCATAAGTACCCTGAGGTAAGAAGGTAGATGGGATGTAGTTAAAGGGACACTGCCCCCCAGGTCGTTGAAGTCAAAACAGCGCCACACCTGTCCACAGGTTGAGTGCGGTATTGCAGCCCCAGCCCCATTCACTTCAATGCAGTCTACCACAGCTTCCTCATTCCCAGTGCTGACCAGTTTACTCACCTCTCCCAGTTTGTCTAATTTGACATAGGTTTCCAACTTCCCAAAACCAATCTCCGACTGCAAGAGAAGATATGGAGAGATCAGTAATGGTGGCGGGGTTATTATTATTGGGGGTTATTGGTAGCGGGGTACTCACCAGAGAAACTCTTCTCAGTCGTCTGCTTAAAGGCTTATCGAACGGGGGGCTACTCAGCGCCAGTTTTTCGAGGTAACCCTCAGGAAGACGGATATCAGCCGGGAGGGACAGGCGCTTATTTACATCCTAGGGGGGGAGGGAAAATACATCTAGACTTAAAGGGGTCCTCCACTAAGAGCAAATATAGCCACAGAGGCTGGTATTGGGATGGGTACAACTTTCTAATACACGACTGTTCAGATTCTGCTCATTAATAAGAATAACAGATCCGTCAACAGCAACTTGTTGATGGTTTCCAAGTAACAATTACATTTTTGGTTGTCATGCATGTTTTAAGACACAACTAACTAGACGGAAGGGGGGCGACAGCAGGTTTACCTCGGTGGATATTTTCCGCGCGGCATTGTTCCTCATCCTGACCCGGACTGGCGACTGAACTTCATCAGAAGAGCCGGAGGCTTGATCGCTCTCCCCGTCAGAGCCCATTTTCAGGTCTTCGTGTACAATCTCTAGACAAAGGGGAGCAGGTTTGTCACACGACGGACAAGTCGGACATAAGACAAGATGCTGATACAAGTTGCAGGGTGAGTATTTTTGGTTGTGTTTGAAAGTGGAGTTCCCCTTTAAATCTAGTGACTCATCAATCGGTTATCGTTTGAGAGGGTCTGGAATGATGGCCATTCACCAAAGAGAACTGACAAAAAGCGAGAGGGTTTTAAAAAAGGGACAAAATCAAAATGAATCAATGTGGGCGATGCCTTTTGTGATGATGGGGGAGATGCGGAGCAAGGGTAACGAGACCGCAGCGAGTGAAGTGCAACGGTGCCGGCACTGCAGCGAGTGAAGTGCAACGGTGCCGGCACTGCAGCGAGTCAAGTGCAACGGTGCCGGCACTGCAGCGAGTCAAGTGCAACGGTGCCGGCACTGCAGCGAGTCAAGTGCAACGGTGCCGGCACTGCAGCGAGTCAAGTGCAACGGTGCCGGCACTGCAGCGAGTCAAGTGCAACGGTGCCGGCACTGCAGCGAGTCAAGTGCAACGGTGCCGGCACTGCAGCGAGTCAAGTGCAACGGTGCCGGCACTGCAGCGAGTCAAGTGCAACGGTGCCGGCACTGCAGCGAGTCAAGTGCAACGGTGCCGGCACTGCAGCGAGTCAAGTGCAACGGTGACGGCACTGCAGCGAGTCAAGTGCAACGGTGCCGGCACTGCAGCGAGTCAAGTGCAACGGTGCCGGCACTGCAGCGAGTCAAGTGCAACGGTGACGGCACTGCAGCGAGTCAAGTGCAACGGTGACGGCACTGCAGCGAGTCAAGTGCAACGGTGACGGCACTGCAGCGAGTCAAGTGCAACGGTGACGGCACTGCAGCGAGTCAAGTGCAACGGTGACGGCACTGCAGCGAGTCAAGTGCAACGGTGACGGCACTGCAGCGAGTCAAGTGCAACGGTGACAGCACTACAGCGAGTCAAGTGCAACGGTGACAGCACTGCAGCGAGTCAAGTGCAACGGTGACGACAGTGCAATGAATATGGTGCAAGCCCGATGACAATGCCACAGCGGACGTAGTGCCAAGTGAAGCTACTAAAGGGTTAACGGGCTCAGGAGGTACCGTAGAAGGTTCCCAGGGGATCGAGGGGGAATTAAAATACAGACTGGAGAGGGATCGGATTAAGGGGTTGGCAAAACACTGATCTGCAAAAAAAAAAAAACGGGTGACGTCTGTGTTACATCCGTATTTTTTGCGGATCCATTGTAATAATGTCTGTCCTTGTCCGCAACACGGACAAGAATAGGACATGTTCTATTTGACTTGCAGACATACAGATACGGAATGCACATGGAGTCATTTCCGTTTTTTTTTTGCGGAACCATTGAAATCAATGGATCTGCATACGGTCCACAAAAAAACAAAAAAAAAAGCGAATGGACACGGACAAAAAATAAGTTTGTGTGCATGAGCCCTAATCTTTAGGGTCAGGGTAATGTACCAAAAAAAGTACCACAGATGAGGGCAAATGATGAATGAGTATTTACGTTCGAAGATCAGTCAACAGCACCTTGCCAGTGGAGTAGCGCGTGGGGGTGGGGTGGGGGGGTTGCTCCAGGTCCCAAACCGCAGGGGGGCACTGAGTGCCAAGATGAGCGAAGAGTGAATGGCCTCAGCTTACGTGCACAGATGAGTCGGTTTTCACGGGGGTCTGATGGAGCAGCAGACCGGGCATGCACCCTGGCGCTCCAGTCATCAGGCGGTGCTATAGAGAATGAACGGAGGGGCCGCTCCATCAGACTGAGGGAACGGGGCCCTGGTATCGGTATGGTGTAATATGCAGTCACTATCAGGTGGTAATATGTGCTCATGGTCTTGGCGGTATTTTATCGTTGGTATCGGGGTTTTTTTTATTCAGTATCAGTATGGCGGTAATATTCTGATCCTATGTGGTCATGGTGTGGCGGTATTATTTGGCCTTTATATAGTGTTATTATTGGTAATCTTGGTGCTTCTATAAAAAGGGTCTCGTTCACAGGTTAGGGGGGGGCGCAGTACTTGGCTTGGCAACCCACGCTACGCCACTGCACCTTGCTGATGGTTTCCAAGCAGCAACATGATCTTTTCATTTTCATTCTTATTAACCATTTAGTCTTTGCCCAGCATTTTTGTTAGTTACAAGCCGTCACCATCAATATGGCGGCCGCAAGCCATCGCGTTTCTGCCAATAGCCATATGATAGGATATTTAAGCTAGGAGACAAAATCACACGAGCAGATACATGCACGGGACGAATGCCACTCGACACCTAAAGATAAGTGGGGGGCGTTACCGCAAGGTCATAATGCGGGTGCAACTGTATTACAGCCACAGGACTAATGGCCCACACACAACGACTTTACTGCTGTCCGGATGAGGCCTAAGTTATACACTGCATTCACCAGCAGAGGGCGCAAAACAGGACTGACGATACTGATACAGAGTAGCAAACCCTCTGCTGTGTGAAAGTAGGACAGGATTTTCAGTCAATACATTTTTCCTGCGCTGATACATTGTAGCAAACTGTCAGATCAGTCCTGCCGATGTGTTTTGCTCATGTGTTGACAGACACAGAAAAAGTTCATTTCACTGACAGCAAGCAGAGATATTAGAATGGTGAGTTTTTTTTTTGAAGAACATCTCAGGAGGACACACACACCCCTCGGTGTGCACAAGCAAACATTGACACATGACCTGGAGGTGTGCACTGGCAGGGCCCGGGGTGACGGTTTTGCACACACACGTACCTAGTCGGCTGCTCCGGTTCAGGTAAGAGCTGAGGCTCCGGCAGACGGCACTGTGCGGCCGGGGGATGGGCGGCTTTTGGAAGGAGCTGGCGGTGTAGTGGTGCAGGAAGGATTGCATGCTGTGGGACGAAAGGCTTCTCCCATTTCGGACGATGGGCTCTGAGGGGGAGGGGGGGGATCAGGACAACAGGTAGGGTGGAAGGCAGGGCAAGAATAGGGCAGAATGGGCATAGATTCAGAATAAGAACCACAGGAAGACAGGAGACAGGGAAACCGAAAGGAAGCATGGAGGATGGTGAGGAAGCCATGGCAAAATCAAGAGAAAGAAGGAAGATGGGGAGGGATGGAAATGACAAATTGGGGGGGGGAGGGTGCCAGAGAAGAAGGGAAAAGACAGCAAGGGAAGAATAAATTAACGTAAAAGGAAAATAAATCATACAGATTCAACAAAAAGGAACCAAAACTGGAAAAGCAAAAAATAAATAAATAAATCCCCTGATTTCAACCCAAAAACCAGCAGCATGCAAAGCGGGCACTCACCAGTGAGACTTCCAGAAAGAAATGAGTCCGATCTACCTCCAGTGTGCCTCAAACCCGCACCTACCTGCCGCCAGTCTCATCCCATGGGCAAGGTGCACATTCCCCCTGCCTAATGGGATCATACTTCATCTTTCTATTAATTGACCACTTCCTTATTCTCTCCCCCTAAGGTACTCTCCACCCCACGAAGAGCAAGACCACAAGGGTTTCCAAACCATTCCAAGGTCAAGTTCCAAGATGCTTGGAGGACAACCTCAAGAAGGTGGCCAGGCCCAATGTTACCAATGGATCCAAGAACTACCTTTTGCCACCAGTGGACTTTTTGAACCTGTAGTCCACCAAATAAAGGACCTTGGAACATTCCCGAGGTCAACCAGGAGGTCCTGCATGTATCACAATGGTAGGTTGTTCCCTCAGTGGAACACGGGCATTAGTGACCTACCCTGATATATTAGGGAAGGCATGGTACGATAGTTGGTCCACACCCTGGTCACACACAACATCCTCTGGTCGTACGTCTCCAGGATGGGGACACTCTCACCGCAAATAAAAGAACATAGGTGGCATCTACCATCCACTCACCTGGGTACTCATACCCACCAGTTCCATCCTTTTCTCACCGGTCTTGGTGGCGGTACTTACCATTATCACTGCTGCCATTGTCTTCCATGGTGATCTGCTCCGAGTGGTCTCCAGGGCTTTTTTCTGCTGTCCTTCCACCCCGGAGGGTCATAGAAAGCTGCCTCTTGATTTTCTTCATCCGGTCCATGGCTGCCAGCTGAAAGTGGAGAATATAGGTTACCCAACACATGTAGGAATAGGGACTTTGTGGTCCTTCGTGTCACGTTGGATGGAGTTCATGAGCACCGCTAATGACACGAGGTTCTTAGGACTGGTGCCATAATCCAGTTTTGATGATGGGAACAAGCCCAAAACTTAGGCTATGAATACCCACTATCTAGGGGTGTAGCCCAACGGTTGGTGGAATACCAGTTTGACTGTTGCTCTATGACCACCATCACCTCACGTCTATGACCACCTCATTTCAATGTCTTCGTAACGACAAGCTCATTCAAGAGGGTTCTACATGATGGCCACTTCTTCACTTGCATCTAAACTTGGATGTGGCCCTCACTGCCAACACCATGGCTCATATTTGGAATATAAAGTCAATACAGAATTGGTTCTAAACCCCCAACAAAGATATGGACTTGTCGGTGCAGGACATAACCAAGAGAACCTCAAGTCTTGAAGGGTAGACCAACAATCCCAAGGTGGTGATTGACGCATAGGTGTTTTCATCCTGAAACCATTAAAAACTATTGAGATGCTGCCTTGACACATAGGTGTTCCACCATGTTTCTGTCTTGAAACCAGTAAAGACCATTGAGATGCTACCTTAGGATCTTTAAGAAGATCCAAGGGTCCAAACCTCATTCACTATGATTGCCGCTCTATCCATGGGCTACTAGAAGATCTTTCGTACTGGGTCAGGGCTATACCGAAGAGTTGAGATTGGTTGGGCATTGGCCAACCTTGGCTAAAGTCAAGTAAGTCAAGACCTTCCTCCGCCACCACCTTGAGCCACACTCCCATAAAAGTGAGTACTCCATTCACTTCTATGACCCTTGACGTGGTGTAGATCAGTCTCCATGGACTTGACCGCCAGTTTCTCGAGTGGAGGAGTTGCCGTCTTCTCCTTATGGTAGAGAACATCTCCCTAGATCTGCAAGCAAGCCATATGTTCTTCTGCAATGAGATCTTTATTTCTATGCATTTTTAATGAATCGTTATAGCGTGGAGACGATGGGCAACTTAAAACCCATCGTGGACGTTCTGATTGCGGTATACCGCCCTAGAGAAAGATGGTGGGGGGGACAGGGCGAGGGCACTGATGATAAGGAAATGCAGGGTTAGGGGCCAGTAAGGTGTGATGGATACCATGGGATGTTAGGGTAGCTTCTATAGTATCCCGCTCCTTATGACAGTCTCTTAAAGGGATACTAACCCTATAATTGTATATCAGTATGCTGGCATCTACTTCTAGCTCCAGGAGTAGTATTCCTCCTGGAGCTAGAAGGAAATTTTTTTGCAATTGCCCTTTAAGCAGTTCTCCAATACGTGACATAAATGGGGTTGTCCTGATGCAAATGAGCATAGATTGACCACCGGGGGTCCATAGGTGATCATGTGCTGAATACTTCAGAGCGACAGGCACTCTTTGCACTAATTCCCCCCCCTTTAAGAGAGGGGGGTCCTGATGGGACAATTACTTAAAAGAGAACCTGTCCTAGTAGGACCTTTTTAGATCTGCCCCCGTGCTGTGTGAACAGGACCTTAAAGCGACAGCCTAGGTTAGGGTTCCTCCACAGATGCAGAGTCCAAGGCCGGTCAACGTGGGACGGGACAGGACCACAGGGACAAATCTCTGGGCCCTTGTCCTTGTGGACATCACAGATTGGAAAATCGCTTAACAAGTAATTCCATAATGATGCTGTTATATAGAACGTCGTCACGGCCACCATCTTTAGCTACTGGGGGGGGGGGGGCCTGATCGTACACGTCCCACCATGACAGGTCCTCCTTAAAGCAGACCCGAGGTGCCTCAGATCCTGAACAACGTCACCGCATCCTCTCTGCTATTCTTATCCGTAGTCACAAGCCAAAAAAAAAAAAAAGCCTAAAACAACCATAGTGTTCGCAAACAGCAGTCGCCAGGTCTTAATTTAACCCCGTCCTCCCCATGCTTCTGTCATCACCACCCTCTCTGCCCCTGTAACCCAATCCTCCCCTCGGCTATTCCTATGCATCCAGCACAGTTCACTCTCAGGGCTCTGCTATTCCTGTATCCACCTCACACGTCTACAACATCCTAATCCTGAAGCTCTCCTGCAGTCCTTTCCCCCACAATGCACTGCTCTTGTTGTTTGCAAGGGAATGGCTGCAGCCGGGCCCCTGACCCACCCCAGCCTGATGCATGCAGCACGAGGGGCCCCTGCTCACCCTGTGTCTGGAGGACAGAGAGTCAGTGGCATGAAGCAACGAGTCAATGACATGGAGCAGGCCCGGCCAGGTCTCTGTAGTCCTCAGCCATTGTTCCTGTGCAGTCCTCCCCCTCCTGCTGCCTCCTCCTGTCCATCTCTCCTCCTCCTCCTCCAGTCGCTCTCTCTCCTCCTCTTCCTGCGCCCCCCTCCCCCCTTCATGATGCTAAATCCAGAGCCACCCACTGACACATTGTGACAAGCGCAATGCAATGTGACAGCCTGCAGGCGATGTAAAGAAATAGCAACCCATGCAATCAGCCGGATACAATGTAACAAATCTTCACCCGCTGTGACTGTATACAATGTATCAGATCTGTACACAATGTAATAACCTGGATAAATACAGAGAATCATGCACACAGCTGTGTCCGTATTGCGCTCCTAAAACCACAGATCCGAAAAATACGGAACCTTCCCATCACTAGAAATGACTATTCTTCTCCGCAGGAATGGGACGCGTTCTGAAATTTGCGGAACGGGCACACAGACGACACCCGTGTGCTGTTCGTTTTTTTTTTTATTTGCAGACCCATAGAAATGAACGGGTCCACGTGCGAAGGAAAATACAGCTGTGTGCATGAGGCCTTAGGCCTCGTTAACATCCGTGAAAAAAAAAAAACGTACGTGTATCATCCGTCAAGTCTGTGCGTCCGTTTTTACCATCCGTGCGTCATCCGTAATTCACTGACGTTGCTCAGCTGAAAATTAATTTCCAAAGAATCTCCTATGAGTCTTCAGTGAAAAACCTGACGCAACACGGACGTGTGTCAGTGATTTTCAGGGACCCATAGACTTCAATGGTCCGCATCACGGATCAAAGCGGTGCGTGTCCCCGTGATTTTTTTTTTACTGACCCACGGTCACTGAAATGTGGACAGACACATTTAAATCAATGGGTGCGTGTGCTGTCCTCAGAAAATGCGGACAGCAGATGTCAGTGAAAAACGGAAAGGTGAACCAGGTCTTAGGGTCCATTCACATGTGACCGCAGATCGGCAAAACACAGACGGCGATTTCATGTACTTCCAGGTCCGTGCTGCCCTGCCGCAAAAGATTTAACATGCCCCATCTTTCTCTGCAACATGCAGATTCCTGAACCATTGAAATCAATGGGTCTGCCGCGTGATGCGCGTGCGGTGGACATGGCCATGTATTTTACAGATCCGCGGTTTGCGGTCCGCAAAATGGAGACAGTCGTCTGAATGGGGCCTTATACTGTATAACAACCAGCCTGCAATAGAATCAGCTGGATACAATGTATCAAACCTTCATACAATGTAACAACCTCTACATTACGTGATCCGCTATCGGCAATAGGGGGAATTTGCCGGTGTGACTGCACCACAATCAGGGGTCAGCATCCTTCAACGCTCCAGCTGATGTGACACTACAACTCCCAGCATGCTCCATTCACTTCTATGGGAGTTCTGAGAACAGCCAAGCAAGTGTGCCATGCTGGGAGCCGTAGTTTCACCACAGCTCGAGCGGCGAAGGTTGCTGATCCTTGGCCTAGATCTTTTTGTCAAATGCACCAAACTTTGGCGCAATTCTGGGGTATATCATTTCCTGAAGTTTTACACATTTATGAAGATGATCCATGAACGGGGAATGGACTATGATGCAACGCCATGCGCCAACATTTTGGCGCCAAGCAATACGTGTTATAAGCTTAAACAAAAAGGAGTGAAATCCATTGTGCAGCTTGAGCCACCGGGATGAATTTGGCGCCACTTCAGACCGCCGGGCTAGGTTTGCGCTGCCTTTTAGACAGGATTAGTGAATTTGCCCCAAACCTTCATACATAGGGGCAGTTTTACAGTTTTAGGGCTCATTCACATGGCCGTAACCACTTCTGCGGTCTGCAAATCGTGGATCCGCAAAACACGGATACCGGCCGAGATCCTGCCATCCTTTTTTTTAAAACTCTTTTACAAATGTCCTATCCTTGTCCGCAAAACAGACAAGTATAGGTCATGTTCTACTTTACGGATGCGGACAGGACCCGGTTGTGCTGTCCGCATCTTTTGCGGCCCCATTGAAATGAATGGATCCGCAAAAAATTGCGATCGGATGCAGAACAAAACTATAGCCGCGTGCATGAGCCCTTAGGCCTCATGCACATAACTGTATTTTGTATCCATGTCCGATCTGCATTTTTTTTGCGGATTGGACCCATTAGTTTCTAAAAGTCCCCCAAAAAAACGGACAGCGCAGATTCTAGAACCTGTCCTATTCTTGTCCATATTGCGTACTTGAATAGTCATTTCTAGTAATGGGAGTGAGAAAAATGGGGATTGCACACAGAAGGCATCCATATTTTGCAGATTCGCGGTTTGCGAATTGGTCGCGTTCATGTGGCCTTCAGGGGTAATAATAAATGACTCTACGCCAGCAAATTACCGGATGGGACTTGCAACTTCTTCTGCAACAAATGAAATGGTTGCATTGATAAACATGGGACCATCCACATTGAGTTTATACCACTAGGAATTTTGGCGCTAAAATTTCGGGGGTGGCTGTGGAGTGTCCTCCCCGCATTGTTTTCAGTGGGAGGCAGTGCTGCAGTTTATGGGGCCCGGCGGTTCTAAGCCGAGACCATGCCAAGAACGGGCAGGTTAGTTCCTACTTGGCGCGTTGTCCAACCGAGGTGGGTGTTTTAGCGTGATTCAATGGAGCTAAGCCTCGAGTGGGTCCACGCCATCCAAAGTGAACATACCCTAACCCCATCCGGAAGGATCAGACATCAGTATTAAAATTCTGGACATCCCCTTTAAGCCATGTCTCTGTGTGACGTAATGAGCGGCAGGATGTGACATCATCTGTACGTCTAAGCTGAAGGCCCTGCAACAACCCGTCCCCATCCAATGTACCTGGCTGGATGGCTCCCTGCTTTTTCCTAATCTTACAGCTTGCCCTATAGGATGTGATGATGTCATCCGTTGTGATCACGTGACTGAAGCAGCCAGTCGTTACCCAGCGTGGTGACATCACTATGGACAAAACGCCCTCATGGCTCCTCTGAGGAATGGAGAGTCACAGGAGCCTCACAGCAACCAATCACAGAGCAGTTTACTGTATGAAGAATAAGACTGAGCTCTGATTGGGCAGTATTGGTCAGGCCCGTAGTCTTAGCATCCTTTTTTTTTGCCCTTAGCAACCAATCAGCTTTCAGCTTTCATTTTGCAAACCACAAGGGAGAAATGAAACCTGGTCTCTGATTGGTTGCTATGGAAGACAAGCCGTCTGATTCTCTTTGTCCCTGTTGCCCATAGCAACTAATCAGAGCACAGCTTTCGTTTCTGTGGAAAAATGAGAGCTGCTCTCTGATTGGTTGCCGTGGGCGACAAGGTTTTGATCAGCGAGGCCTACTGAGTTGGGATAATATCTCTCTCTGCTCTCTGGCTTATATATGGAGGACTCAGTTACAACCCCTAACTCCTACTTTATTACCTCAACATGCCCAACAAGTGGCATTTATCATGTAGAGAAAGTTAATAGCAGGCACTTACTAATATATTTTGATTCTCCATATTGCCTCCTTTGCTGGCTGGATTCATTTATTCCATCACATTATACACTGCTCCTTTCCATTGTTATGACCGCCCTGCAATCCATCAGTGGTGGTCGTGCTTGCATAATATAGGAAAAAGCAGTAGCCTATGTGCGCTCCCATGGTCCTGGCCCCCAGAGAGGCTGACGATTTCTCCTATAGTGTGCAAGCACGGCCACCACTGATGGATTGTAGGGTGGTCTGTAACCATGGAAACGAGCATTGTATAATGTGATAGAAAAATGAATCCAGCCAGCAAAGGAAGCAATATGGAGAATCACAATATTAACTTTCTCTACATGATAAATGCCACTTACTGAAGTGGGACAACCCCTTTAAAGGGGTTGTCCACTAGATATTACCAGCCACATATGTGCAGGGACCAGGACATACATCCAGCTAGTATTGTTTTTATCATTAAACCATCATAGCCAATGTCCAATGGTTGAACATGCCTATATGCTTACTAGTCCCAAAATGGCCGCTGATGGGCGCCAAGGCTACTGGTCCTGCTACATCACCTGGTCAGTCTTCCAGGACATAAGCAGAATACAGAGAACTATATTATTAGAGGGATGCAAAGAAAGGATGGTTGAGGGGTCTCACATCTGCCAGATGGGGGTGAGAGGGGTGGAAGGGCTCCCCCTACAGGAGGTGTGCTACCATAGAACTAGCCAAGACAACCACCTCAGTCTGGACTCGTCAGGGTCAAGATCTTGAAGAAGCAGAAGACCATGAAGGTTTGCCTCCAGCTACTTTCTGAGGCCTACTAACCTGCTCCAGCCGAAACCCTATAATGATCAACACGTCTAACGTGTTCTGCGTGTGCTACATAGCGGTATATTGGTTAGTTGGTCATATACGCTCACCGGCCACTTTATTAGGTACACCTGTCCAACTGCTCGTTAACACTTAATTTCTAATCAGCCAATCACATGGCGGCAACTCAGTGCATTTAGGCATGTAGACATGGTCAAGACAATCGCCTGCAGTTCAAACCGAGCATCAGTATGGGGAAGAAAGGTGATTTGAGTGCCTTTGAACGTGGCATGGTTGTTGGTGCCATAAGGGCTGGTCTGAGTATTTCAGAAACTGCTGATCTACTGGGATTTTCACGCACAACCATCTCTAGGGTTTACAGAGAATGGTCCGAAAAAGAAAAAACATCCAGTGAGCGGCAGTTCTGTGGGCGGAAATGCCTTGCTGATGCCAGAGGTCAGAGGAGAATGGGCAGACTGGTTCGAGCTGATAGAAAGGCAACAGTGACTCAAATTGCCACCCGTTACAACCAAGGTAGGCAGAAGAGCATCTCTGAACGCACAGTACGTCGAACTTTGAGGCAGATGGGCTACAGCAGCAGAAGACCACACCGGGTGCCACTCCTTTCAGCTAAGAACAGGAAACTGAGGCTACAATTTGCACAAGCTCATCGAAATTGGACAGTAGAAGATTGGAAAAACGTTGCCTGGTCTGATGAGTCTCGATTTCTGCTGCGACATTCGGATGGTAGGGTCAGAATTTGGCGTCAACAACATGAAAGCATGGATCCATCCTGCCTTGTATCAACGGTTCAAGCTGGTGGTGGTGGTGTCATGGTGTGGGGAATATTTTCTTGGCACTCTTTGGGCCCCTTGGTACCAATTGAGCATCGTTGCAATGCCACAGCCTACCTGAGTATTGTTGCTGACCATGTCCATCCCTTTATGACCACAATGTACCCAACATCTGATGGCTACTTTCAGCAGGATAATGCGCCATGTCATAAAGCTGGAATCATCTCAGACTGGTTTCTTGAACATGACAATGAGTTCACTGTACTCAAATGGCCTCCACAGTCACCAGATCTCAATCCAATAGAGCATCTTTGGGATGTGGTGGAACGGGAGATTCGCATCATGGATGTGCAGCCGACAAATGTGCGGCAACTGTGTGATGCCATCATGTCAATATGGACCAAAATCTCTGAGGAATGCTTCCAGCACCTTGTTGAATCTATGCCACGAAGAATTGAGGCAGTTCTGAAGGCAAAAGGGGGTCCAACCCGTTACTAGCATGGTGTACCTAATAAAGTGGCCGGTGAGTGTATATTCTTATACTGACTATATGGTGGTGGTGTGTATGCAGGGACGTAGCTAATGGCTCATGGGCCCTGGTGCAAGAGATCAGCTTGGGCCCCCCTTCCCTCAGTACTTTGTGTGTCTTCTTATGCGGCACAAGGGTTTTTGGGCCCCCTCAGGCTCCTGGGCCCGGTAGCGACTGCTACCTCTGCACCCCCTATAGCTACGCCCCTGTGTGTATGTCTAATGGTTGTATACTGGTTATTTGGTCATTTATATGCTTATACTGGCTATATGGTGGTGGAAAAGTGATATGGTTATTGACCACCAGTAAGATGGATGAGTTGAATGGTTATTCTTATCTTGGACAATAGGGGCATATTGCTAGAATATGCCCCCATTGTCTTATAGGTGTGGGTCCTACCGCTGGGACCCGCACTTATATCGAGAACGGAGCCTCCAAACTGAAGGAGGGCGCATTGCGCATGCGCAGCCGCCCTCCATGGCGAAAATAGCCCAGCACTGGCTCGGCTATTTCCGTCGGCTACATAGAAATGAATGGGAGCGGTGGTCGCACATGCGCTGTGCGCTCCCATTCATTTCTATGGGAGCAGTGGGGGAGCTGCGCCTGGTGGTGGCCGGACCCCGGGAAACCTGGGGTCCTCCAGGCGCAGCGCTCCCCCCTCTGATCTCGATATAGGTGCGAGTCCCAGCGGTGGGACCCACACCTATAAGACAATGGGGGCGTATCCTAGCGATATGCCCCCATTGTCTAAGATGAGAATACCCCTTTAAGGTCTGTGGAAGTATACTGTCCATGCCGAGCTGCACTGAATATGATCAGTCTCACCCATACTACAGTACATACAGTAACCTGCGTGATCGTCACTCATGCCTTGGCAATAATTTCACAATGACTGTACTGAAGTTTACATTATTTATTAACCCTTCAATGCTCCATCTAACTGCAGTTGTTGGCGAAAAGTGTGACAGTGACTCCCATCAAGGACTTCAGCTGACTTTGAAGGCTTGCAATACTGAGACCAGCCTGGACCGAGTTGGCATTATTTGGTGCCAAGGATCCTTCAGCTCTGATTGGCTGGTTGTTGTTGTTCAGGCAGCAGAAAGCGCTCCAGACATGACTGGGGATATTAATTCTTTGCACCCCATTTACCGAAATCCAGTTGTTTCCAGGGACGACGCCGGTAATTACATACATCTTTCCACAAGTGGCGGCAATGTTTCTCACTCTCATCTCATTGTTCCTCCAAGCACCGCTGTTCAAAGAGCCATACATGGGAGCCACGTTGGTGAGGGTGTAGGTGGCCTTCTGTCCTGGTCCATCAGGATGGTCAGCATTAGGGTTGAGGTGTCCTTTGTGGTAGTTGCTTCCTGTGTAGTCAGAGTTAACGGCTTGAACCTTTTTAATGAGGTCGGCAGGGACAGTTGAGAGGCCAAGGCTTCTGATTGCCGACTCAGTGGCGGGCTGGAGGTTCATTTCTTTGGGCAGTCTGGTGTCCACCAACTGGAATAGAAGCAGAATATCCAGTAATTTCACAATATGCATTAATCTGTGATTATCAAATGTGTCTTATTGGCTCAGGATAGAAAGTGTCCTCCACCACCTCGTAAGAACTAGATCGGCTTCCTTCACAGTCCACACGTGCTTTTTCTCAAAATTTTTCTAAATGATTCATGTATTTTTGCTACATGGAAATATATTTATATAAAATTTACTAAAATTCTACATTTCAAACATTTACCATGAATGCCCCTAAGTTGAAAAGACCTGTAGTATACTTAAAGTGCAGAAAAGAAAATCTAAGTTGAGACACATCATTACAGTGGAAGCTGAAAGCTTCTGCTGTCCTTCAGTACTTACCTGGCGGACCATACCCACCTCCCACTGTCTTCGCCCAGAGGACCCGGTCACTGGGTTCATATTCTTCCTCTTCACAGGTTATGGCTTGCTTCCAGCCAAGGCCTCTCCTATGCCTGTAGGGCATGTGCATGCTACCCCTAAAGGGCCTATATGTGTGCACCCTAATCTTCACCAGTCAATTGCTGGTGAACATGGGATACTTGAGAGACCTTCCCTTTGGGACAGTGCATTCACAATAGGTGTTCTAGCTTGCTAGTCCCTTTGTAAGGTGTTCTGTTCCATTTGTCTAACTTTGTACCAACTTCTGCCCGTTTCCTGATTCTGACCATCCGCTTTCTGACCTTTGCCTGATATTGGCCATGCGCTGCCTGCCATGACTGTTACAGATCAGCAAGTGTGGACCCACTGTGCCAAATTCTGGTGCTCCTCTGGTATTCACCCTTTAACCATTGTACAGGGATCTGTCCTTCATTGCAGGAAAACCACCAGACCACTTCCTCCTGGGATAGTCCCAGTGTAGTTGGCAGCTGACCCACTGGGGTCAAGGACTCTGATACAGGCACTGTGAGCTCAGGATACAGAAAACACACCAAAACTGCAGAAAAACTGCAGGACCAGTCTGAACAGTCACTGAGGTTTAAATTCAGGTTACTAGGCTGCACACTGGTAGAGTAGATGAATGGAGACAGGCAAGGCAGGCAGGTTGGATAACGTACCAACAAAGCAGATGGACAGGGTTAAATGTAAACACAAACAGAACTGAAACCATGGGCAGTTGTCCTAACAGTGACCTTTAACCTGTTTCACCGATTTGCATGTACTCTCCTAACCCTGACCTTGGCTTGTCACTGACCATTGGTTGGCACAGTGTATACACACCCACTGCCATAACACACACATGATTTTAAATATTTCTAAACCTCGTCAAAATAGGAGATACTTTAGATGAATTAGTGATTGTGGGTCACACAATTCATTCCTCCAGGTATTCTCCTCCACTTGAAATGGATGAGACCATGGAACAGTAAAGTGTAGTCATATGGAGACTTTAGTTTTAATGATCATAGGCATGTAGGCATATAATTTGTGCCCATAGCAGTACCCAAATTTTATAATATAAGAATATGGTTCATTTTAGGGGTGATATCCGTGCCCACAGCAGTACCCAAAATAGATGCTGTACATGTTTGTGTTCCAGTTGAAACAAATAATGCAGACTCTAATAGATTTCTCCACAAATACATCTATTTCAGGAAAAAGCCTGGATATTGACAATGAACATATAACGCTCTATATAAAACTCTAATTTATGAGAGCATGGAAAAGTAAATTGTAGTCATATGCAGACTTTAGCTTTAATGAGCATCGGCATATAGGCATATAATTTGTGCCCATAGCGGTACCCAAATTTTAGAATATAAAAATATGGTTCATTTTAGGGGTGATATCCGTGCCCACGGCAGTTCCCAAAATAGATGCTGTACATTTTTGTGTTTCAGCTGAAACAAATAATGCAGATGCTAATAAATGTCTCCACAAAGTCATCCATCTAAAAACCCTGGATATTGACACTGGACATACAACGCTCTATATTAAACTCTCATTTATTTATACATTAAATACATACACAGGGGGATGCTAAAGCATGATGGTTCTTAATTGTGAAATGTTACTGCTAAGGACATAAGTGGTAGGGAACAAGTCAGATTTTCAAAATGGGAATTTCTACCAATGCTGAAGATATTTTTTATGGATTAAAGTTTTTTTCACTGATTTTCTAAAAAATAAAAACCAGTATCAAAAGTATAAAACATTTAGAAACCCCCCCCCCCCCCCCCAGGACTTGTGTCCCTCAGTTTCTATATAATATTTTCTTACCAACCGGATTAACCTTCCAACTTTTTGTAAGAAAAAATATAGTCTACACAGTTAGTTGACTTGAGTATAGGATATGCTCAAAGTTGACCATTAGGTGTGTAAAGTTATTTAGTCCCAGATAACACAATAGACTTGCCATATACAGGATTGAAGCAAATCTATCTCACCTGTGGCTCCAGTCGGAATGTCTGGTCTGCTCCTGTCACATCACCAGGTCGGGTGTCCAGGATGTAGGCTGAATACAGAGGATATTTGTTGCCCTTGTGATAAAGGGATGCAAAAAAAGGATTGTTGTAGGTCTCATACATCTGGCAGATGGGGGCGAGGGAACTGGATAAGCCATCAAACCCTACAGGAGGTGTGCTAGCATAGAACTGACCACGACAATCACTGAAATTTGGACTCACTTTGGCCAAGACTGCATGAGTCAAGGCCAAGAAGGCAACAATATGGGAGACCATGGTGGTAGGATCCAGGTCTCCTGTGAAGTCACCAAACCTGATGCTCAAGCCTTTAGAGTAGGACTTTGTAATGATTTACACAGCCACCTTTTTAAACATTTGTACTCTGTATTTCATATAGAACATACGAGGAACTATAATCAGCTGAGTAAAATTGGACTCTCGAAGGTCATGAATCTGGAGACACCTGGAGAATTCTCATCATTCTGAATAACGTTGAAGTTTTAAAAATACGATTCAAAACAATCCCAATGACACCATGGTTTGTACCAACCAAGGCTAGTGCATGTTAAAAACACTAGAGTTAACATCTCCTGAGCCTGAAATAGCTAGAGATGACCATAAATTGAATTCACTTGACTGAGAAATCTTAAAGTTGAATGAGTTTTTGCTTGGGGTTCTGGTAGAACCCATGGCTGTACCCTAAATCAATTTATTCCATGTAATCAGTTCCCTGTTGCAAGCTAATACACACAGTAGTGGATGTGTTAATTGGTGTTAATTTATATCAAAACCTGATACAACTGGTCATATTTAGTATTAATAAGTAGTGATCATAGGTGAAGACTTTATGTCCAAATGTCCCGTCTTGCACACTGTTGAAGAATACTACATTCAACTTCTAACAAGCCTGAATATACATACATTACAATATACATTACTTCTTGGATGAAGCAATAAACTCATCTGTTTGACATGACAAACAAAATTAGATATACTGGAGCCTCAGGTGATGGGGCTATTGTAGGACCCATAGCCATACCATCAATGAATATAATGCAGTAGATACATAAATATGAACTTGGGTCAAATGTATCACACCATTTTAAAGTTCAGTTGTACAAGATGAAAACAAAGTTGGTGAACGTCTTCAAGGAATCATGGCATACTTCACAAGAAGCTAATGAGAGATTTCTACTCCCTTGTGATATGTGCGCTAAGATACTTTTCACAGGGTACATATTGTATTTTCCTAGAAAATGTCCTAAAGAGATGTTTCTTTGGAAGGTATCACCTTCAAATATCCAAGTGATGTCTATTACTAGAATATAATCACAAAAGATTTTTGCCTAGAAAATGTCAAGACATGATAAATGACAAACTTGCTCCTCAGACCCTGACCTCATAACTGGTTTAAGGTTATTTAAAACAACATCCACTTGGCGAATAAACCTCTTTATTTGCTCTGACATGCATGTCAATATCACTTAGATCAGTGCAATGCTATATACAAATAAGACGATTGTTCCATTCAACTTTCAAATACATTGCTCTCATTATATTCCAGAACTATTCTTTTACAAAGTAAATGTAAGTTTAGTGATTAGGGAGAAGTCCACGTGCTGCCGCAGATACACGGTGGGGCCGGAACTACGCTCCGGCCCCATTCACTGTAATGAGGGCGGGCCACGGATCTGGCCGCAGCATGGCAAACCCTCAGAGAGGCGGCCGGAACAAAAGTACAGCAGCCTGCCGGAGTCCGATGCCGCAGGTGGAACAGTAGTAAAGTAAATGGCATTCATGATTACTGTTCTGCTTACCTGATAACACAATTAACTGATATTTTACTGATCTAAGCAATCTACTGAGCCATTGTTTCTTTTAGGAGTTGTGTTAGGACCCATAGCCGTACCCTAAATTTATTTTGTTCCTTCCTGGTCCATGTGAGTAATCAGTCTTCTGTTATACACTATTAAATGCAATGGTAGACTCATAGATTGGAGTTAGCAGGGTGTAGCTATATGGGGTATGGAGGTAGCAGTTAGACTTTGGCCTTAAAGAACACAAAGGCACATCTGTTGTGTAAGAAGACACTGGTATGGGATATATTAGGTGGGATATTACCTAGGGCCATGAGCAATATGTCAAAACTTGTGACCACAGGAGATATTTAAAGCAAAGTAATAATCATAGGACTGGAAATAATACATTACATTTAACTGAAATTTGAGATAAAAAAATTAGGCTTAGATTACTACTACAAGACATGGTGATATAGTTCTTTTCAGGGGTTATTGTGGGACCCATAGCAGGACCCTGACCCTAAGTTTATATGGCAGGGACATCTCATTAATCAGTATTCACTTTTAAGCTATCAGTGTTAGATCTTTAGATTGCTGTTAACTTTTGTCAAAGTTTGGAGGTATTAGGCATAAAACATTTAGGTGAAGACATTATATCATGCAACCAATTAAAGAATACTATATTTGCCCTGTCCATAGCCTGAAATGAGTTCTTAGATGGAAACAATCAATTGACTCACATCACTGAGATAAGAAAAACCTCAGCTGTAATGGTACTTTAGTTAGTCTGGGTTCACATCTGCACTTTTAAGCTCCGTCAATCTGTTCCAGCGGAGAAACAGACAGACAAATACCATCCCCATGCCGGCTACTTCCCGGCATAAATGCAAGCTTTTGGCCATACAAAAAATGCTGTGTGTAGTATTTTCATCTGGCTAAAAGCTGGATGTATGCAGGATATAGTAAATTCTGGCAGTCTGTTCCTCTGTTGTAACATACTGCTGGAATTAAAAGCGTCGATGTGAACTCAGGGGTGTTGGTAGATCCCATAGCTGTACCCTAAATGTATGTTTTATCTTCAAAGTCCACTCTTACAAGTTATTAAACCTGTGTCTATAGTCTGGTGTTAGTGACATCAGATAATAATTAGTATTATATGATTCTATGTGTCTCTGTAACAGTGGAGCAGATCTTTATGGATAAGAGTCCTTGAGGAATCATGACGCACTTCACAAGAAAAAGCTGAGAGATTTCTTCTACTTTGTGATGTGAGCTCTAGGATGCTTATTATAGCATAGACGTTGTCTCCTTCTTCTAGAAAGGATCCTGAAATAATGTTCTCTTGGAAAGGTTCACCTTCAAACTTCCACGTGATCTCTATCACCGAAGGGTAAAATCCAGTGGCCAAACACGCTGCATAGAGAACACCAGAGGAATCCACAGAGTCTTGACTGCTCAAGAGAGAGACAGTCGGGGGCTGGACACCTTTACCTGCAGAATAGGAGAGATGAGAATAAATTGTCTATGACTGTAATGTAACATCCATTATACGTGAGATTATATTATTATATCTGCCAAATGGTAGAGCTTTGTTGTATTGAGCGCCCTCTTGTGGCAAATAAAGGGACATCAGGAGATCATTATATTTAGCTTTAACAACTACTAACATTGCAAGATTATAGCGAAGAACATAGAGCTACTGAGACACTGTATCTAAGCCTATCGTGTGTGTGAAGTGGTCAAATATGATAGTGTCTACTAAGCTGCTGTATCTAAGTGTGTAATGTGTGATACATTCCGCTGAGCTGCTGTGTCTAAGTCTTTCATGTGAGATACAGTCTGCTGAGCTGCTGTGTCTAAGTCTTTCATGTGTGATACGTTCTTCAGAGCTGGTGTTTCCAAGTCTACCATGGGTGACGGTGTCTTCTGAGCTGGTGTATCTAAGTCTTAAGTGTATATAAGTGATACCGTCTGTTGAGATGTTGTGTACAGGGGTGTAGACAGATCTCACAGGGCCCCATAGCAAAACTTGGCATTGGCCCCCTGCACCTAGTTTTCCAGTGTGTCAGTCACTCCCAGACAATGCAGGACATGCGCAACGCCCCAGATTTCTGATGAATTTATAGTCTGTTTTTTTATCAAATGGAAGAATTTTAATTGAATACAATTTGTAATAAAAAAGGTTGCCTTTGGTCTTTACCACTTTATTCCATTTTTATGTCGGAAAAAGTGGAAGAGGTGCTTTTTGTGAACTCCTTATTCCTCAGTGTATTTACACCCGAAAACTGGCAAAAATACATTGATAAATTTCCTGCTTGTTTTCCCACCACTAGGGGGAGCTCATTGAATAGGAACGAATACAACTACCACAGAATGTGTAATAATCTCTTTGCATTGAGCTTCCCTACTGGCAGCTGTGTGAAAATGCTGCCTTTTAATGAGTAAGTTTAGTGAGGGCCCCCCTCCCCCTCGGCCCCATAGTTGTTGCATGGTCTGCATCTATTACAGGTACACCATAGCATATCATGTATAAAACTGTCTGTTGATCAGATGTATCTAAGTCTTTCATATGTGATACTGTCTTCAGAGCTGGTGTATCTACGTCTTTGAAGTGTGATACTGTTCGCGGAGCTGCTGTGTCTAAGCCTAGCACGTGTGATACTGTCTGCCGAACCAGCCTACCTAATCCCGTCGTGTGTGATGCTGTCTGCTGATCCAGTGTATCTTAGCCTATCACGTGTGATACTGTCTGATGAGGCGATGTATCCAAGACAGTCCTGTGAGACTTACCACCATACACACTGAGCTGCGTTCCGTCCCCCCAGACCGGATCGGAGTCGTTCCTTGTAAGCAGACACCAGTACCGGGCACTGTCCTCCATCGTGACATTTGTGACCTGCAAAAAATGGGCGTGGCTGCTGTTCCTGATTGGCCGGTAGTGTCCCAGAGCTGCATCAGACCAGTGGATGACGGAGTCATTTCCATGGAAGAGAATAAATATGGGGGCAGCACTCGCCAATTGCTTGAACCATTGAATATGGAAATCCTGAATATCCCCATCATCCACCAGACATCCCAGTATGGCCGTGCCACCTTCAGGTGCAGAGACTTGCTTGTACTGGTGAACCTCCACCTGGATGGTGCCTGCAATACAGTAAGTGACAGTGATAAAATAAAGCTGAAATATCCCAGTTTTCACATACCAAAGACCACAGCTTTACTGTGTAGACTGAGATAGAGCCAGCAGAGCCATTTCCTTATGATATGATTGGTTAAATCATGCCATGTAGCAGGGGCCTAACAATTATATTATCATGGAATAGAGCAGGAGGCAGGTAGGCTCATAATGATTATAGCAATGACAGAGACTCTAATATGGTACTTACCGGCAAACAACAGGGATGTCAGAAGACAAGTGACGGCAGTGGACCTCATGGCCGGTTGGTGGATCTAGAAGTTTTTTGGTTGCTTCTCTTTAAATTGACTGCGTGGAAACCTGTAAAAACAATACAAAATCTTTAATAACTATACTAATGTCAGGTATTATCACTCCCGGATCAGGAGACAGTTTTTCTTGAAGGTATGTACAGCAGGGGGCACACTCCTGTCAAACAGACTATATAATATAGGTTCTGGTACAGTGGTCTCTAACCTGTGGCTCTCCAGCTATTGCAAAATTACACTTCCCTGGGGCATGCTGGGAGTTGTAGTTTTTCAATAGCTGGAGAGCCACAGGTTGCACCACCCATAGTACAAAGTAATGGGGTAAATTGCCCAGAGGGTCTTGATGCCCTAATGGGCGTGGGAAGGGTTGGAGAGGAGGAAAACTAAGCCAGTGCCCCCTTGTCCTGTGATAGTTGGGTAAGATATTATGAACCGCCAACAGTAGGAGCCCATTTTGCACCCCCCCTTCCCTTGCCCACCACTGATTTCATAGGCTGCATTTATATAGCAGACCCCCGGCTGTAGTACTTCACTGGGGAGATGAGGGGAAAAAGCTGGATTGTGAAACACAAACAAGTAGAAATGTCTCTAAATACAAGGGAGATTGGAAAGAGAAACAGTGACTGTTCCAAGCTGCCCAGCAGGGGGCACTAGACACATGCCCGGGTATGAGATCCCTCTCAGGGGGAGCAGTCAGCAGCTGCGGAGCGTGACTGGTCCTGAACCACAAAAAAAACACAAGCGCGGGAAATAACAAGACAATATGTGATACTGCCTCCTGAGCAGGTGTATCTAAGACTTCTGTGTGATGCTGTCTGCTAAGCTGCTGTATCTAACCCTATCATGTGTGATACTGTCACCTGAGCTGTGTATCCAAGCCTATAATGTGTGATACAGTCTGCTGAGCCTATTTATCTAATCCTGTCATGTGTGATACTTCCTGCTGAGCAAGTGTATCTACTCTTATCATGTGATACCGCCTGCTAAGCTGCTGTATCTAAGACTATCATGGGTGATACTGTCTGCTGAATCAATGCATCTAAGACTATTGTGTGTGATACTGTCTGCTGAGCTGCTGCATCTAATCCTATCATGGGTGATACTGTATGCTGAGCCTTGTATCTAATCCTATCATGTGTGATACTGTGGGCTGATCGGTGTATCTAATCCCATCATGTGTGATACGGTCTGCTGAGCTGTGTATCTAATCTTATCATGTGTGATACTGTCTGCTGAGCTGTGTATCTAATCCTATCATATGCGATACTGTCTGCTGAGCTGTGTATCTAATCCTATCCTGTGTGATACTGTCTGCTGAGCACTTGTATCTAAGGCTATCATGTGCAATACTATCTACTAAACCAGTGTATCTAAGCCAATTATGCATAATACTGTCTGCTAAGCTGTGTATCTAAGCCTATCACTGAGTGATACTGACTCTAACATAGTGTATCTAAATTGATCCTGCAGAATACTGTCATAATTGGTGATATTGTATCTAAGTCCATCATGTGTGATACTGTCCTAGTGTATGTTGGGAGGTGTAGTGTTCTGTGACTAGAATACAGGAGAACAATGATTATGTCCAGTGGTCATGTTGAGAGTTGTAGTGTTCCGTATATAAAGTATAATATACCAGGTGATGTTGGGACTTGTAGCAGTATAATAGAAGTGTATTATAGTAATGTTGGGAGTTGTAGTAGTATAATAGAAGTGTATTATGGTCATGATGGGAGTTGTAGTAGTATAATAGTATTGTATTATGGTCATGATGGGAGTTGTAGTAGTATAATAGTATTGTATTATGGTCATGCTGGGAGGTGTAGTAGTATAATAGAAGTGTATTATAGGCATGATGGGAGTTGTAGTTGTATAAAAGAATTGCATTATGGTCATGTTGGGAGGTGTAGTAGTATAATAGAAGTGTATTATGGTCATGTTGGGAGGTGTAGTATTAGCCTCCAGTATCTGGCAGTGTAAGGGTTAATGGGTCCTGATCGCTCACCTGAGCCCCTCGTGTCTGGTCACCTTCGCATTAATAGATGGAGTCAAGGCTGCGTCCTTGGTAGACAAATGTCTCTTTCCCATGCAGCTGGGAGGCGGAGGGAGGGGGTGGTAGTCTGCAGCTGCCGGGGCTCGGCAGTTACTTGTTTTCTTGTTATGATGGATGTTTATATCCAGAGAGAAGATCACAGAAGAACCACCGCTGGCTATGGAAGGGTTAAATGGTTCAGTGTCATCATAGACAATACCCATAGATAAAAAAACACCAATAAACCATAGAAGCCCACCTACTAAATCATGGCGACCACCTTCAGGTGGGTTCGTACACTAATGGGTGCAGCACCGCATGGAGACCACCGCAGCGGCGGAGCCCCTTATTTAATGTAATGTCATCTAATCAAGTAATATATAACGTAATCTACCGAGCGCTCCAAAAGTATGGAGACACCTGAATAAATGGAAAATGTGTGGCAAGTCCTAATGGGGAAGGGGGCCAATCTGCGAGAGGTGACACCCAACACACCCGCCATTTTGAAAGCTGCCATCTTGGAACCAAGTCGATATTTTCAAATGGGAAGGGATGTATGTGATATATGTACCTGATGAGGAATCAAAACCTGTGCTTAGAGGGGTTTTCCAAGTTTTTTTTTACTGATGACCTATCCTCTGGAGCGGTGGTGGTCTGACACCCGGGACCTCCGATTATCAGCTGTTTGAGAAGGCACCGGCGCTCACAGTGGCCTTTTCCCTGGTCATCAAGCACAGCACCGTACATCGTATAATGGAGCTGAGCTGCGCCTAAGCCATATGACCAATGTACAATAACATCACATGGCATCAGAAGGCTGCAGCGATAAGCGAGCGCCGCTGCCTTCTCAAACAGCTGATCGGCGGACCCCAACCGATCACATACTGAAGACCTAACAATTTTCTCTTTGTTACAGACACAAATATGGCGGCAAGATTAACATGGGAGAGATTGTGTTGATCTCCAGGGACTGCAGAGCTATTGCAGCGGATTTCAATGGACCACCCATTCGCCGTGGCACAGTTGGCCAACTGCTTGCCAAATTTTGCCAAGCAGGTTCTGTGGCAGTTCTTTTTGGTGGATAAACATTAAATTGTTAATAACTTTGTCGGGAGTAAAAGTACATTGCATTCAGGCACCAATTTGGATTCAGATACATATGTCACATATCACCGTTTTGCAATTTGAAAATATTGACTCAGTTGGTTCCAAGATGGCGGCTTTCAAAATGGCCGCTTTATTGGAACCCACCCCCACAGATTTCTATTAGCAACATGCCACATACAGGATGACATTCCTAACCACCGGTTTCCATTTTTTCAGGTGTCTCCTTTGTTTTGGACCACCCCATACAGTATAATCTAATGTAATATAATGTAAAAGGCAATATATGCCTGGGGTGACAACCTATAGAGCCCCTTGACACCCAGCTTTCCCAAACTGCCTAGATATGATGTGATAGAAAGTTGGGGATGTAAGACTATGTAGCTTTTCCATCTAGAGTTACCATTTTGGAATTGAGAGAAATTTGGGTAAATTGTCATACTGGAGGCCATATTGGTCGTCCCTCAGCTTTACCACAAGGAGATACTAATAAGCTGTGCCGATCTGACACTATTTCCAGAGGAGGGCGCTAGTGGTCCGTGAAAGGGTGTGACTACCTATAGAACAGCTGGAACATTTACCATAGTGCTACAAGTTATCTATACTTTATGTAATACAAGTTAATGGTTTCTTAAAGGTGCAAACATCCCTTCCATATATAAAGACTGCCCGGTCCCGTCACTACTGCTCCTCTTCAAGCCAATCACTCAACTAAGCCAACACCCAGCACAATGAAGGCTGCCTTCTGCCTCATTTTCCTCACTTTGTTCGTGGCCAGCCATGCCAAAGTCTTCACCAAATGTGAGCTGGCCAAAGCCCTGAAGAACGCTGGTCTTGATGGATACTATGGCTACAGTCTGGCCAACTGTACGTATATGACCTTCTTTATCTTTGTTCCCCCTCTCATGTCTCAAGAATGTCTACTAAGAAAGGTTCAATGGAGTAGTTGCCATAGAGACATCCAAATGCTCAGCTTGGCACCATAGGGACAACTCAACTTTCTGGTTGGCGTCATAGAGGCAGCCGACGCTCAGAATGGCACCCAACTAAAGCTCTGGTTGACATCATAGAAATAGTCAAAAGTTCAGGTTGGCACAATAAAGACATCTCAAAGTTCTGGCTGGCACCATAGAGAAGCCAAAGCTCAGCTTGACACCATAAAGACAGCCAAGGCTCAGGTTAGCACTATAGACCTAGCCAAAGCTCAGATTGGCACTATAGACCTAGCCAAAGCTCAGGTTGGCACTACAGATCAAGTTGGCTGAGACAGCTCAAAGATTACGTCAGCGCTACAGCCAAACTTAGCATGGCATCATAGAGACAGTCGAAAGCTGAAGCTGACATCATAGAATCAGCCCAACGCAAATAAGACAGCTCTAAGCTCCAGTTGACCTCACAGAGACAGCCCAAAGCTCAGGTTGGTACTGTAGAGAGATTTGAACCTCCAATCCACACCATCTTCCTTCCTAATAATAACGTGGTTAAGGTCACCATAACAGAAGCCATGTTGAAATGGAAAAATGGATCATCTCGTATGGTCTTACCGAGTGTTTCTCTTTAAAGGGATGTGTATGGCCTACTACGAAAGCCGCTACACCACCAATGCCATGTACGACAATGGCTGGAGCCGAGACTATGGAGTCTTCCAGATCAACAGCTACTGGTGGTGTAATGATGGAAAGACATCTGGAGCCGTGGCAGCTTGTAGCATCAGCTGTAGCAGTAAGTAAAGATAAAAATTATTTAATTATTAAAGAGATTGTTGAGGAAAAACATAGCTTTTTTTCCCCCTAGAAACAGCGCCATACCTGACCATGGGTATTACAACTCAACTACATCAATGTGAACGAGGTTGAGCTCCAACACTCTACTGAATCTTTGGACAGGTGTGGTGCTGCTTTTGAAGACCAACCACGTTTTTATAACCCCTTTAAGATGTGTTCCATAATTTTCCCCAAAGAGTAGGACCACCCCCAACCACAAGTTTCTGCAACTGGTGATTTAGTTATGTAAGCAACCACATGACACCAGAAGCTTCTTTGCGGGAGAGGTTTCCAGTGTTGTCAAATTGTCTAGGCAACTGGACCTCCCGATCACCCATCTAGCTGGAATTACTCTTTAATTTTATATGAAATGAAAGATAATCCAAAAGGTAATTCCACTGATAACTGGGTTGAATTTGCTCCAAAATGTTATTATATAAGGTTTGTCCGTGGGAACCTTAATTTCTTGAGAGCCATCTGTTGTCCCATCCTGAAGACAATGCTTGTGAAAAGAGTTGCTTATTCCAATATCTGATTAAGGGTACATTCACACGACCGTATAATTTTATCCGCGTCCGATCCGCATCCGTTCCACATTTTGCGGAATAGATGCGGATCCATTCATTCCTATGGGTGAATAAAATGTGCGGACAACATTCAGTATGTTGTCCGCATCCGTATTTCCGCATTTCTGGTCCGCAAGAATATGAAGCTTGTCCTACTATTGTCCGCACAGATCGGTCCGCAGCCCCATTCAAGTCTATGGATCCGCAATTTGCGGATGACATACGGAATGGTTTCCGTATGTTATCCGTTTTTTGCGGATCCGTATAATTGAAGGCCTTGACAACTATGAATTATTCTTTTTTTTTTCTCTCTCTTTTTTTTTTTTTTAAACCTTCCGTTTTTTGCGGACCGTAAAAAACGGAAGACATGCGGAACACCTTCGGAAGCCATTCTTCCGCAAAATGCGGACACACGGTTCAGTTATTTGCGGACCGCAAAACGGAAAGGACTCAACACGGTCGTGTGAATGTACCCTAAAGGAGATATAGGCATGTAGCGGTCATGTGTGTAGACATTCTTCCCGAATTCCAGAGGAGAACGTATGGCCTGTAAGTCTCCTCATGCTGATTAAGGCGCTCTCTCTCCCTAAGGAGAGATAGTACCCCCCAAAAAATGGAACAAAGACTGGCAGTGAGGCAGCACTGGATCGGCAGGAGATCTTACAGGTATATATTGGTTCTTTTGTTATTTTGACTTTGTCCACGTTTTCCGTTAACGGATTTTCAAGGGTTACGGCGCCCTTACGGGTACCCCCCTTGAGGTCTAGGGGGAGTGTGTGTAGCCATCCCGGTTTCGCACTCCCCTGCAAACCCTAATGGTCTCCCCTTCTGGGGGGAGACCAGCCTAGTTGTTGAGCTCCGTGCCGACTCACCCGGGGTGATGCCTGGGAGGGAAAGCCAGAGCACAGACGGGGCTTCGGCTGAGGGTTGCCCATTTGGGTGTACACCCGACTTCGGCTGGGAGTCACCACTTTTTCCGAGTCTCTTGCAGGTGCCTTCTGGCCCGGAGGGATGAGGAAGGTTCTGGGGGGCCCTTCTTCTTTGGAAGAGGGCCTGCGATGGACCGTAGCCTTGGGCACGTTTTTGTGTGGCACGCTGCACGATTTTGTTGCAATTGGTTTTTGTAAGCACGCTCCTCGGGCTTTTAAAAAAATTTGACTTTATCCAAAGGCAGGCTATTATTCTTTCTAGAATTTTTAGGTAAAGAACTCTATGATATACAGAGTATACAACCTTTTATGTCATTTTTCTTAAAGATTTGATGAATGATGACATCAGTGACGACATTACATGTGCCAAGAGGGTTGTCAGAGATCCCAATGGCATGGGGGCCTGGTAAGTAACATTTTAGTGTGATTTCACATAGAGGGGTTGTCCTCTTCCAGAAACTTTTTCACTCTTGTCTAGGGGCTAGAATGGCCTATAAAAATTAATGACATATGAAGCATATTGAATTAAATAAAGGGTTAATATAAGACCTCTAGATGACAAATGACCGTTTAATAAGTGTTCTTAACTCTTTAAAGGGTGGCTTGGAACAATAACTGCAAGAACAAGGACGTGAGCAGCTTTGTCAGTGGATGTGTTCTGTGAGGAGTAGAAGTAGACCCCATGGCGGTACCTTTAAATCACCCAGAAAGTCTTTCAGATTATGGATGAATTGTATTTCACATTACTTGAGGGAAATAAAGATCTTGAAGCGAAGACATGCATTTTCTCCTGGCTCATTTTCTTTACTTTCTTCGTGGCCAACAATACAAAAGTCTTCATAGAATACGGGCTGGCTAAAGTTCTGAACAAGACTGGTCTTGATGGATCCTATGGCATTGTGTTGCGGCCTGCCCAATACAGTACCTTCTTTTTGGTTCCCCTCTATTAGATGTATGATCATATGATGTGCCAACCATATATTTCACAAGGAATATAATGTACAGTGCCTAAGCAGCAGTACCACACAATAGCTTTTTGCCACCATATCATACTCAAGCCACCGCGACCAAACAGCCTAAGATAATCTCATAGCAGTGATATCAAAAATAATATTGCTATTAGAGATGAGCAGAAGTTCGCCAAGAAATTCGATTTGTTCCAAATTAATTTGTCCCTGAATCGCTATAAATAAGGTATACCCAGGCTACTCTTAGGGTATGGCCACACAGAGTGGCCCTGTTGAGGGCGGGTTATAGCCATGCTGCAGTAAAGAACCGTGCAGCCAATTAGCCCACAATTGCTTTTTATGTTGTAATGAAGACTGCACTGTATAGCCAGTCCTCATTGTTAATGACCATATGGCACCTTTAACGCACCTTTCAGCAGGGGCTGTTGCTGGTATGGGGTCTGGCTGGTTAGGTTAAAGGCACAATATGGAATTTATTGCGGTTCTGGCCTGCAATCTCCTGCAGGTTATTTGACAGTAAACACAGAATATTAATCACCTCTGGCATACCCACTTCTCCAACCCCAGCACTCTCATTCCATACAGGTGGGAGCCCTTCTTCTGCAATCTGCTTTTCCTCCTTTTCCACATCATCTAATATCAATGAGAATATGTCATCAGGAACATCCAGATCCTCCTCTCTCTGCATCTTGATGACTTTTCTAGGACATTGAGACTTTGAAGGATGATTTGGAAGAAGTGAAGCCAACAAAAGATGAGGATGGTCATCATTAAAACCTGGCCCCCCTAAGGGGTTAAGTCTGGATGGTATTGGTTGCCATGCTGGCACCGGAATAATAAAGGTTTCCATCTTATTGGAATTGAATTACATATCATACTTTATGGCTGATGTAGGAATGAGAAAATTAAACTAATGCAGCAAAAGTCTACCTGCAGTCTCCCCGCACTCTCCCTGCAGTCTCCCTCTGCAATATTCTTCTATTAATCATTTTCAGCAACACTGTCCATAGCGCATGAGCACTTGCCACATCTTCCCCTGTGCTCAGGTCACAGGACAATGGTGGACACCGTGTGGGATGAGGGCTGTGACATCACAGGGGTTGGCTGGCTGCACAGCATTATGGGTAATCTTGCGTTTCCGGGCCTGTCTGCTCTACACTTAGTTTCACTTTGTAACACGTGCAGCCACTAAATTCTGCTTTGAATGCTTCACTTCACTCAATACTTATTGGTATACAAGACTTCTGGTGATCACAGGCCTCAGATACTAGACCATGTGTAATGCCCCTTCAGCAAAGGCAGTTGATGTGCCCTGCACGACCACACAGTTCGGACGCCCCTTCTACAGAACCAGACAAAGTGTTCTACCATATGCGACTCTTCTCTATTAGTCAGAGTGGACAGTGGCAAGAAAGAGTGTCTCTTCCCCTGGAGGAACTGCCGTATTGATACATTACTTGGACACCCTATTGATATGCCCTAAATGTCCAGATAGGGCAACCCCTTAAGGATAACTTTATTTCAAACGGTTGCCTTACTAGTATAGAGTCAATAGAGTCTAGACTTTGGAAGAAGACTAGACCTAGGTCACCAAAACTATGTCAGCCTATCAACTACTTCACTACATCCTATAACTATCCTACGTGTTATTGTAATGTCACTTGGTGAAATCTACTGACAACGTGAACCTTTTACTATCAGATCCTGATAGTACAATTTTGTACTCACAATTTTGACTAAGAACACTGCCATGAATGAAGAACAGGATCAAAACATCCACCAAGAACAACTTCTCCCAACCATCCAGGAGCAACTTCTCCCAACCATCCGGAAGCAACTTCTTCTGACCATCCAGGAGCAATTTGGTGATGAACAATGCGTTTTCAAGCACAATGGGCACCGTATTACAAAGCAAAAGCTTGGTGAACAAAACATTGACATTTTGGGTCCATAGCCAGGAAACTCCCCAGATCTCAGTCCCATTAAGAACCTGTGGCCAAGCCTCAAAAAACAAATAAAAACATCACAAAGAATGTGATGAACTGTAAACACTGACTAGGCAACAATGGGTTGGATTGGGCCAGTCATGTTTTGGACCAGAAGCTGATATCCAACATGCCAGGGCGAACTGCACAAGTCCTGAAAAAGAAGGGTCAACAATGGAAATATTGAGTCTTTACATAAACCTGAACGTAAAAAAATGTCTGACAAGCTTATAATTGTACTTCCATTACCACAGAAACATCCGACAAAAAGATCCAAAAACATTGAAGCAGCAAACTTTGAGAAAACCAAAAACTTATGGCCATGATTGAACACAAAATGTATCTAAAATACAGCAATATTCAAATGTAATAAAATATATCTCCTTATTAGTGTATTTTTTATAAAGTAATTAGTGGCACACAATGGATTGATAGTAAATTGCATCAAAATTTTAACATACACATGTATTATTGATATACATTTTATGTTCTTTTTTGTAATTTATTGTTCTAATTGAAAAACAGAAATAATGTCAGTACACAAAAAACAAGAAAGTGAAAGAATGAGATATAAGTTAATTTTGGGGAAGTTCAAAGTTGTAGTTTATAATCTCCAGGGGAAAGGGGGGCACTTTGTCAGCTGGAAACGGCCACATACAGGATTACAGTTTTCTGCAGGTAGTGAACCGTGATCAAAAAACCACACAAGGGTTGGAAGAGGAAACTGGAGATAGAACACAAAAAATATCTCATTCCCTGATGAATAACAAGATGGTTCTGTCTTCATCATCAACAGGTAACTACATGTACTAAATATGATACTACCTGCATTATATGAAAAATAATCTAATAGTAAGCAATAATTTGAAACATAAAGGGAAAAGATGACGGGCACTCTATATCTGGAAAAATATTTATTTACTTAAAAATAGACATTTTGCAATAACCACCTTTAAAATAAAAGAATAAAAACATATAGATTAATATAGTACCAAACCATTCAAATAAGCATGAGGCAAATAATGTTGTAGAATTAGCTTGAACCAATATTAGTCCAACTAAATATAACGATATGTGTAAATCAAGGAAAATAGACAAACACAAAATAACTAAGCAAGTTGTAATTGTAGCGATAGTCACGGCATAAATGCATGCATAGATAGTACCATTAAATAGTTAAAATGGGTAGTGATGTCAATAGTTGTTGCTGGTCATAGGCACAAGATTGTATATCATTCGTGGCGTCCCACGTGTTGATACTACTTCACTATTCAACCGTTACTTGTGTCGCTATATACACATCCAATTTAATGATATAGATAGTTTGCACTTATCTGTATTCCTATGACGGTCTTTTTCAGCAACTCAGCGTATAGATGAATGAGGTATCCAGGCTAAATGAGCCTCCTGTTGTTTGTACCTTCGCTGTCTATGTTGAAATATATGCAGGTGCTGGACAAACAGTAAATGTGAAGTTATAGAGGATATGCAGCGGCGCGGTATACAGACTGACGTATCCTATGCTGACCGTATCCTCATCATTCAGAAGCGGGATATCGTTTAGTATTGGGGAACAATGAGTGTGTCGACGTCTCCCCCTCTCTTTATCCGTATCCTCCCGGATTCCTCTATGGATACCGTGGATCGGCAGCACATGAGGCACAGGAGTGCTCCGCAGATTCGCACAGTCCGATAGTCCCGCGTTTGGATTAACCTCCTCTGATTTTCGTTTTTCTCCAGACTTATTTCCACATAAAGCGAATTGCAGGTATTCTACCAAAAGTTTCGGAGGGTTGGTTGTAAAAATGCTATGCCATACGCGTTTCGAAGTGACCTCACTTCTTCCTCAGTGGCCAGGGTTAGGGTTAGGGTTAATGGTCAATGGCCACTGAGGAAGAAGTGAGGTCACTTCGAAACGCGTATGGCATAGCATTTTTACAACCAACCCTCCGAAACTTTTGGTAGAATACCTGCAATTCGCTTTATGTGGAAATAAGTCTGGAGAAAAACGAAAATCAGAGGAGGTTAATCCAAACGCGGGACTATCGGACTGTGCGAATCTGCGGAGCACTCCTGTGCCTCATGTGCTGCCGATCCACGGTATCCATAGAGGAATCCGGGAGGATACGGATAAAGAGAGGGGGAGACGTCGACACACTCATTGTTCCCCAATACTAAACGATATCCCGCTTCTGAATGATGAGGATACGGTCAGCATAGGATACGTCAGTCTGTATACCGCGCCGCTGCATATCCTCTATAACTTCACATTTACTGTTTGTCCAGCACCTGCATATATTTCAACATAGACAGCGAAGGTACAAACAACAGGAGGCTCATTTAGCCTGGATACCTCATTCATCTATACGCTGAGTTGCTGAAAAAGACCGTCATAGGAATACAGATAAGTGCAAACTATCTATATCATTAAATTGGATGTGTATATAGCGACACAAGTAACGGTTGAATAGTGAAGTAGTATCAACACGTGGGACGCCACGAATGATATACAATCTTGTGCCTATGACCAGCAACAACTATTGACATCACTACCCATTTTAACTATTTAATGGTACTATCTATGCATGCATTTATGCCGTGACTATCGCTACAATTACAACTTGCTTAGTTATTTTGTGTTTGTCTATTTTCCTTGATTTACACATATCGTTATATTTAGTTGGACTAATATTGGTTCAAGCTAATTCTACAACATTATTTGCCTCATGCTTATTTGAATGGTTTGGTACTATATTAATCTATATGTTTTTATTCTTTTATTTTAAAGGTGGTTATTGCAAAATGTCTATTTTTAAGTAAATAAATATTTTTCCAGATATAGAGTGCCCGTCATCTTTTCCCTTTATGTTTCACGTTATAGTTATTGGTGGGGTGTACCAATATTGACGGAGCACCTTTTCATAGAGATTGGGAGAAGAGAGCCAACATCTCCTTTTTGTTATAGTAAGCAATAATTGTAAGTATGTAATAATAATAGTAAAATAATAATAAATAGTAAAATAATAAAATAGAAAAATGATAATAAGAATAGATAATAGTAGCCAAAAATATTAAAATAATAACAGTAAATAGTAATATAATAAATAGTAATAGTAAAATGATAATAGTAAGCAAAAATGTAATAATACTAAAATAATAATAATAATAATAATAAAATAATAATAAAATGAAAAATATATTATTTTGATTAATAATAAGCAATGAATAATAATACTAATATAATATTAATTATTAGTATCATTATTAGTTATAATTACTATAGATTTATGTATTAGTATTTTAATTTGTAATAATTCAAATCATTAAATTAACTGGAATATGTTCTTCTTGGCTGAATACTAATAATCAATGTTGTTGATGTTAATATTTTGCCTTTATAGAACATGTTTTATTCCACTTCCTGTTATTATAATTATTATTCATATTACTATTATTATTTTTTTATTGTTATTACTTTTTATTTTTTATCATATCCTTGCTTTTATTTCGATTTTCATCCTCATCATTAGTACTCTTGGTCCTCCTTAGCTGCCTTAGATGACCTAATAATTATAAAAAATATTAGGGAATGGTAATAATATTTAGGTATTATTAATATTAATTATCATATCATATATATCAATTATCACTGTTACCTGAAGCAGCACCAGCCGCAAAATTGCTGTTGTAATTATTTCTATAATTTGTGTTAAGGCTCATGCACGCTGCTGTAATTGTGGTATCCGTTTTTTTCCCCGGATAGCACGCTGACCCATTAATTTCCATAAGGCTATGAGCACATACGTGTGCCTGATCCACAAGTCTTAGCGCAGGTTCTATTCTTGTCCGTATTTCTGTTGATGGGAGTGAGAAATATATGGAATGCGCACAGAAGCTATCCATATTTTGAGGACCCATTTTTTGCCATGTGCATAAGGCCTTCTTTTGTCTTTTTTGTCACCTTATATGACTACTTTTAGTAGTAGTAATTCTGGTATTCTGGTATTGATAGTTCTGGTAGTAAGGGAGTGGGTAGCGGAAGCAGAATTCTTCTTAATGTGGTTATTAATACCTTTTCTGCCACTTGTATTATTTTGTCTAATTTTATGATTTTTACTACTATTATTATAATAATTAGCTGTACAAGAGTTATATTGATACTTAAAGGGGTCCTCACACTTCAGCGAGTGGCATTTATCATGTAGAGAAAGTTAATACAAGGCACTTACTAATGTATTGTGATTCTCCATATTGCTTCCTTTGCTGGGTGGATTCATTTTTCCATCACAGTATACACTGCTTGTTTCTATGGTTACGGCCACCATGCAATTCTGCAGTAGTGGCCATGCTTTCACACTATAAGAAAAAGTGCTGGCCTCTTTAGTGGCTGAGAACGTGGGATTGTGCATAGGCTGGAGCTTTTTCCTATAGTGTGCAAGCACGACCACCACTGATTGGGTCCAGGGTGGTCGCAACCATGGATACAAGCAGTGTATAATGGAATGGAAAAATGAATCCAGCCAGCAAAGGAGGCAACATGGAGAATCACAATACATTAGTAAGTGCCTTGTATTAACTTTGTGTATATAATAAATGCCATTTGCTGAAGTGAGACAATCCCTCTAATACCTTTTCTGCTACTTTAAATTGCTGATACTACCTTATAGGATGTTGTGTTTTAGTATATAAAACTTCACTTTTATTTCTATTTGTAAAATAATAACAGGTGAGATTAAAAAGTGTCAGGATCTGGGTATAATAAGAATGCCCTTTTTCAGTAGTGGTCTGGTTCCTCTGCAGTAGTTGCTGGTGGTCTAGAGTAATTGACGAGTGTTTCCTAAGCCTAGGTCTTACCCTGTATAGTCTCAGTAGTGAGGGATGACCCTAAATGGCTGTAGTCGGAGCACTCGTCCTTATAAGAACGACCCCCAGCCGCTGGAACCTGGGACCTGACTGGTATAGACCCTGTGACACTAAACCTATAGCGCTGCACAGCTCCGACGCGTTTCCCCTATATATTTGGTTCTTCAGGGAGGTGGTACGGCAGCATGGCGGTCTGAGAGTTTGTAAGGCAGTGGCAACCTGTTTCGGTTACTACCTGAGTTTAAATACCTGTTGTCCCTCCTTGCGATAGGCGTTCTCCCCGTTCTGCGGTGGGCGGGCGAGCCGGAGCACGCACAGTGGCGCGTCAGGCGCGCGCATCGCTTCCACCTCGGTCGCAGGGATGACGTCATCACGGGGGTGTGTATCGTTGTCATGGGGATCTCGCTGCGCGTCCCCAGCTAGCTTCCATTCCATCCGATTAGCCCGTTACATATAGGAGAAATGCCTCCAATGTATATCCTAACTGTAAAGTAGTCTTACTTTTGATATTTATGTTCCAGGCGCATCTATGGACATATTCCTGTCCAGACGCGCATGCATATCTTTTGAATATCATGATACTCGTTATATTGCGCGCATTAAGTGTGGGATATATTTAGATGATCTGTCCGAGCAATAATCCTGTATCTCTAAACCAAAGAGAACAGGTGACGTAATGTATTCAGGCGCATATATGAACATATTCCCAGTTGGAAGCACGTTCATAATGGGAAATATGTTACATTATATTGCGCATACTATACGTGAAACATGCTGGAAGTATACTGTCAGAGCAATGGTCGTATGTTTTTAGACAAGGAGGATAGGTGATGTGTCATAATTTAGATTAGCTTTTTAGGGCCTTAAAAATGGTCTGAATGATAAAATTTCATTCAGTCCTTTAGGCACTGTGGATTGTAAAGTGTAGATCCATCTAGCTTCTGCTTGTAAAATCTGATTATCCCAGTCTCCCCCTCGTATATGCCGGTGGATATGTTGAATCCCAGTGAATTTGACTGAGGTAATGTCCCCATTATGTACCTGGTTGATGTGTCTGGCCACTGATGTGTCTTTTTTATTTTGAATATCATTTATGTGGTCCCTGATCCTCCGCCTGAATTCTCTTTTTGTCTTTCCGACGTAGTCCATTCTGCAGTCACACTGCGCCAGATAGACTACCCCTTCTGTTTGACAGTTGATAAAGTCTTTAATTTGATATTCTTTGTTTGTACTGGAACTTGTAAATTTTTTTGTAGTCTTAATCTGGCTACAGGCTACACATCTGCCACATTTATAGGTTCCTATGGGTCGTCTGGAGAGCCAATTCATAGGTGGATCTATCGGTGAATAATGACTCCTAACTAGTCTGTCTCTGAGGCTACGTCCTTTTCTATAGGTTATTTGTGGATAGTCTTCTATCACGTCTGACAGATCAGGGTCTGCTTTTAAGATGCCCCAGTGTTTTGAGATGATGTTTTTAATTTTATTATGTTCATTGTCAAAACGTGCTATAATGCGTATGTTATTCCTAGGGTTGATCTCCTGTTTTTTAGGGAGTAGTAGTGTTTCACGATGTTGATTACAGGCTGATTCAAATGCCCCTCTTAAAATCCCATCCGGGTAGCCTCTGTCCTTAAATCTAACCCGTAGGTCATTTGCTTGTGTTCTGAACATACGCATATTAGAGCAGTTACGGCGCAATCTAAGGTATTGGCCTTTTGGGATGCCTTTCTTTAAAGGGAAAGGATGGGCACTTTCCCATCTGAGTAGGCTATTGGTGGCAGTGTCTTTTCTATATACCGAGGTAGTGATAGAGTTTAGTGGTCCTCTTTCTATCAATACATCTAGAAACGGTAGAGAGTTCGGATTGCATGTATATGTAAAGTGTAGGTCAAGATCATTTTGTTTATGACCATCACAAATTCTTTAAAGGATGCCTCGGTCCCCTTCCACAGAACAAATATGTCGTCAATGAACCTCAGCCAAAGGCATATGTTGTCATGCCAATGGCTGAGGCTCTCCGACATAATGTAATTGGCCTCCCACCAGCCCAGGAGCACATTTGCGTAACTTGGCGCACACGGGCTTCCCATCGCCGTGCCCCTGAGCTGGTGGTAGTAACGGCCATTAAACATAAAATAATTTTTCGTTAGACAAAATTGTAGCAGTTCCAGAACAAATATGTTGTGTTTCTGCATTCTTGTGTCCCTCGTCATGAGGAAGCTCTCCACAGCCCGAAGACCTAGATGGTGATGGATCGAGCTGTACAGAGCCTCCACATCTATTGACGCCAGTATGGTATCATCCTCCATCGTTATACCATTTAGCCTCAGTAGTAAATCCGAGGTGTCACGCAGGTATGACGGTAATGCTTCTACAAAAGGTTTGATAATTTTATCCACATATGTTCCTGCATTTTGTGACAAACTACCCACTCCAGAAACTATCGGGCGCCCTTTCAACGGGTGAAGCCCTTTGTGGATCTTTGGTAGTGAGTAAAAAGTAGCTGTAACTGGATAACGTGGAAGGAGATACTCATATTCTGTTTTATTTATCACTTTGGCTTCTAGACCCTGTGAGAGAAGATGCTTGAGTTCATTATGGAATTTCGGGCCTGGGTCTTCTTTTAGTGTTCTGTAGAATTCTGTGTCACTCAGAATATCTAAACACATTTTTTTATACGTGGGGTGATTTAGTAGAACCAGGTTCCCGCCCTTGTCAGAGGGTTTAACTATAATATTTTTGTTTTTTTCCAGTGATTTTAATGCTTCCCATTCTACATGAGACAAGTTTCTATAACCTCCAAAGTGATGCTGTACCTGCTCTATGTCCTCCTGAACTAATTTATGAAAAATTGCTATCGAAGAGTCGGTGAGAGGAGGGGGCATTTCAGTACTTTTTAGTTTGAGACCTGTAAATGGTCCTTCTGACCTGTCCTTTTCACCCTCCAGCAACAACTGAGCCAGGGTTTCAGTAGCCTGAAGCTCCTGAGTGGATAGTTGTAATTCATTGCATTTTTTTCTCTCTTGTATGCGGAAAAATTTGTGCCAGAGTAATTTCCGCACAAATAGTGCAATATCTTTACTCCACTCAAAGGAATCATATTCTACTGTGGGTACAAAGGACAGGCCTTTACTTAGTACTGAAAGCTCTATCTCAGTTGGTGTATAGGAGGAGAGATTGATAATTTGGAGTTTGCTGGAGGAAGGGATTATGATTCTGTTCCCCCTTGTGTTTTGTTCCTTAGTTGGTACGGAGCCATGGGTGGAGCCTGTGACAAAAAAGAAGAAGAAGAGGAAGAAGAGGAGTAGGAGGCTGGCGGTGTACTTATGTTTTGAGTGTAGTTTTGGCATGTTTTATTTATCTCTGTTTGAGATATATTTCTTCTATTGTAATTGCCCCGGTTGAACCTGCCTCTACCTCTTGGGCCCCTACCTCTACCTCGTCCTCTATTGCTTTCTAGATCTGATCCCTCTGCTTCTGAAGAGGAGATCTCCGACTGAGCTTCTTTCTGAGATGACTTATTAAGAAATAAATATGCTCTTTTTTCTTTGAAATCTGTTGAGTCCCTCATATACTGTTGATGTTTACGCTCCCGCAGGGTGTATTGGAATCTTTCTATCGTTTGTTGCAGGGACTCCTCTTTTTTCTGAAATTGTGTCTCTTCCCTAAATTTGAGTGCTTGTTCTCTTAGATTATTCACTCTTCTTTGTTTTATCTCCAAGGAGGATTTTTCTTCCTCCAGGAGAAGTTGCATAAGTCTAAGAGAGCTTTGTGTGGCTTCTTCCTCCCACTTTTTAATTAAGTTGGTACTCCTGACTCTATCTGCTGGGACCAGATTTATTCTGAGTCCCTTTGGTACAATTTTTTCTTTAATATAATGTTCTATAGATTGAATTTCCCACCAAGCTGTTATGAGGTCTTTATACGCGAATGTGAGATCTTTGAAGATGTTCTTAAGGCTATTCACCTGTGCTGTCTGGATATAGTCAATTTCTGAAAAGACTTCCTTAGCTTCGGAGGTCCATGACTCAAAATTAGGGGCTGTCTGTAGAAAGCTAGCCATTAGCGCTGGATTAAGTACTATTATAAAGAACAAGAAGATACTTGCTGTTATAGTATCTAATATTGTATCAGTAGGCCTAGGATTACTATAAATTGCTGATACTACCTTATAGGATGTTGTGTTTTAGTATATAAAACTTCACTTTTATTTCTATTTGTAAAATAATAACAGGTGAGATTAAAAGTGTCAGGATCTGGGTATAATAAGAATGCCCTTTTTCAGTAGTGGTCTGGTTCCTCTGCAGTAGTTGCTGGTGGTCTAGAGTAATTGACGAGTGTTTCCTAAGCCTAGGTCTTACCCTGTATAGTCTCAGTAGTGAGGGATGACCCTAAATGGCTGTAGTCGGAGCACTCGTCCTTATAAGAACGACCCCCAGCCGCTGGAACCTGGGACCTGACTGGTATAGACCCTGTGACACTAAACCTATAGCGCTGCACAGCTCCGACGCGTTTCCCCTATATATTTGGTTCTTCAGGGAGGTGGTACGGCAGCATGGCGGTCTGAGAGTTTGTAAGGCAGTGGCAACCTGTTTCGGTTACTACCTGAGTTTAAATACCTGTTGTCCCTCCTTGCGATAGGCGTTCTCCCCGTTCTGCGGTGGGCGGGCGAGCCGGAGCACGCACAGTGGCGCGTCAGGCGCGCGCGTCGCTTCCACCTCGGTCGCAGGGATGACGTCATCACGGGGGTGTGTATCGTTGTCATGGGGATCTCGCTGCGCGTCCCCAGCTAGCTTCCATTCCATCCGATTAGCCCGTTACATATAGGAGAAATGCCTCCAATGTATATCCTAACTGTAAAGTAGTCTTACTTTTGATATTTATGTTCCAGGCGCATCTATGGACATATTCCTGTCCAGACGCGCATGCATATCTTTTGAATATCATGATACTCGTTATATTGCGCGCATTAAGTGTGGGATATATTTAGATGATCTGTCCGAGCAATAATCCTGTATCTCTAAACCAAAGAGAACAGGTGACGTAATGTATTCAGGCGCATATATGAACATATTCCCAGTTGGAAGCACGTTCATAATGGGAAATATGTTACATTATATTGCGCATACTATACGTGAAACATGCTGGAAGTATACTGTCAGAGCAATGGTCGTATGTTTTTTAGACAAGGAGGATAGGTGATGTGTCATAATTTAGATTAGCTTTTAGGGCCTTAAAAATGGTCTGAATGATAAAATTTCATTCAGTCCTTTAGGCACTGTGGATTGTAAAGTGTAGATCCATCTAGCTTCTGCTTGTAAAATCTGATTATCCCAGTCTCCCCCTCGTATATGCCGGTGGATATGTTGAATCCCAGTGAATTTGACTGAGGTAATGTCCCCATTATGTACCTGGTTGATGTGTCTGGCCACTGATGTGTCTTTTTTATTTTGAATATCATTTATGTGGTCCCTGATCCTCCGCCTGAATTCTCTTTTTGTCTTTCCGACGTAGTCCATTCTGCAGTCACACTGCGCCAGATAGACTACCCCTTCTGTTTGACAGTTGATAAAGTCTTTAATTTGATATTCTTTTGTTTGTACTGGAACTTGTAAATTTTTTTGTAGTCTTAATCTGGCTACAGGCTACACATCTGCCACATTTATAGGTTCCTATGGGTCGTCTGGAGAGCCAATTCATAGGTGGATCTATCGGTGAATAATGACTCCTAACTAGTCTGTCTCTGAGGCTACGTCCTTTTCTATAGGTTATTTGTGGATAGTCTTCTATCACGTCTGACAGATCAGGGTCTGCTTTTAAGATGCCCCAGTGTTTTGAGATGATGTTTTTAATTTTATTATGTTCATTGTCAAAACGTGCTATAATGCGTATGTTATTCCTAGGGTTGATCTCCTGTTTTTTAGGGAGTAGTAGTGTTTCACGATGTTGATTACAGGCTGATTCAAATGCCCCTCTTAAAATCCCATCCGGGTAGCCTCTGTCCTTAAATCTAACCCGTAGGTCATTTGCTTGTGTTCTGAACATACGCATATTAGAGCAGTTACGGCGCAATCTAAGGTATTGGCCTTTTGGGATGCCTTTCTTTAAAGGGAAAGGATGGGCACTTTCCCATCTGAGTAGGCTATTGGTGGCAGTGTCTTTTCTATATACCGAGGTAGTGATAGAGTTTAGTGGTCCTCTTTCTATCAATACATCTAGAAACGGTAGAGAGTTCGGATTGCATGTATATGTAAAGTGTAGGTCAAGATCATTTTTGTTTATGACCATCACAAATTCTTTAAAGGATGCCTCGGTCCCCTTCCACAGAACAAATATGTCGTCAATGAACCTCAGCCAAAGGCATATGTTGTCATGCCAATGGCTGAGGCTCTCCGACATAATGTAATTGGCCTCCCACCAGCCCAGGAGCACATTTGCGTAACTTGGCGCACACGGGCTTCCCATCGCCGTGCCCCTGAGCACCTTTTGTAGAAGCATTACCGTCATACCTGCGTGACACCTCGGATTTACTACTGAGGCTAAATGGTATAACGATGGAGGATGATACCATACTGGCGTCAATAGATGTGGAGGCTCTGTACAGCTCGATCCATCACCATCTAGGTCTTCGGGCTGTGGAGAGCTTCCTCATGACGAGGGACACAAGAATGCAGAAACACAACATATTTGTTCTGGAACTGCTACAATTTTGTCTAACGAAAAATTATTTTATGTTTAATGGCCGTTACTACCACCAGCTCAGGGGCACGGCGATGGGAAGCCCGTGTGCGCCAAGTTACGCAAATGTGCTCCTGGGCTGGTGGGAGGCCAATTACATTATGTCGGAGAGCCTCAGCCATTGGCATGACAACATATGCCTTTGGCTGAGGTTCATTGACGACATATTTGTTCTGTGGAAGGGGACCGAGGCATCCTTTAAAGAATTTGTGATGGTCATAAACAAAAATGATCTTGACCTACACTTTACATATACATGCAATCCGAACTCTCTACCGTTTCTAGATGTATTGATAGAAAGAGGACCACTAAACTCTATCACTACCTCGGTATATAGAAAAGACACTGCCACCAATAGCCTACTCAGATGGGAAAGTGCCCATCCTTTCCCTTTAAAGAAAGGCATCCCAAAAGGCCAATACCTTAGATTGCGCCGTAACTGCTCTAATATGCGTATGTTCAGAACACAAGCAAATGACCTACGGGTTAGATTTAAGGACAGAGGCTACCCGGATGGGATTTTAAGAGGGGCATTTGAATCAGCCTGTAATCAACATCGTGAAACACTACTACTCCCTAAAAAACAGGAGATCAACCCTAGGAATAACATACGCATTATAGCACGTTTTGACAAGAACATAATAAAATTAAAAACATCATCTCAAAACACTGGGGCATCTTAAAAGCAGACCCTGATCTGTCAGACGTGATAGAAGACTATCCACAAATAACCTATAGAAAAGGACGTAGCCTCAGAGACAGACTAGTTAGGAGTCATTATTCACCGATAGATCCACCTATGAATTGGCTCTCCAGACGACCCATAGGAACCTATAAATGTGGCAGATGTGTAGCCTGTAGCCAGATTAAGACTACAAAAAAATTTACAAGTTCCAGTACAAACAAAGAATATCAAATTAAAGACTTTATCAACTGTCAAACAGAAGGGGTAGTCTATCTGGCGCAGTGTGACTGCAGAATGGACTACGTCGGAAAGACAAAAAGAGAATTCAGGCGGAGGATCAGGGACCACATAAATGATATTCAAAATAAAAAAGACACATCAGTGGCCAGACACATCAACCAGGTACATAATGGGGACATTACCTCAGTCAAATTCACTGGGATTCAACATATCCACCGGCATATACGAGGGGGAGACTGGGATAATCAGATTTTACAAGCAGAAGCTAGATGGATCTACACTTTACAATCCACAGTGCCTAAAGGACTGAATGAAATTTTATCATTCAGACCATTTTTAAGGCCCTAAAAGCTAATCTAAATTATGACACATCACCTATCCTCCTTGTCTAAAAAACATACGAACCATTGCTCTGACAGTATAACTTCCAGCATGTTTCACGTATAGTATGCGCAATATAATGTAACATATTTCCCATTATGAACGTGCTTCCAACTGGGAATATGTTCATATATGCGCCTGAATACATTACGTCACCTGTTCTCTTTGGTTTAGAGATACAGGATTATTGCTCGGACAGATCATCTAAATATATCCCACACTTAATGCGCGCAATATAACGAGTATCATGATATTCAAAAGATATGCATGCGCGTCTGGACAGGAATATGTCCATAGATGCGCCTGGAACATAAATATCAAAAGTAAGACTACTTTACAGTTAGGATATACATTGGAGGCATTTCTCCTATATGTAACGGGCTAATCGGATGGAATGGAAGCTAGCTGGGGACGCGCAGCGAGATCCCCATGACAACGATACACACCCCCGTGATGACGTCATCCCTGCGACCGAGGTGGAAGCGACGCGCGCGCCTGACGCGCCACTGTGCGTGCTCCGGCTCGCCCGCCCACCGCAGAACGGGGAGAACGCCTATCGCAAGGAGGGACAACAGGTATTTAAACTCAGGTAGTAACCGAAACAGGTTGCCACTGCCTTACAAACTCTCAGACCGCCATGCTGCCGTACCACCTCCCTGAAGAACCAAATATATAGGGGAAACGCGTCGGAGCTGTGCAGCGCTATAGGTTTAGTGTCACAGGGTCTATACCAGTCAGGTCCGCAGGTTCCAGCGGCTGGGGGTCGTTCTTATAAGGACGAGTGCTCCGACTACAGCCATTTAGGGTCATCCCTCACTACTGAGACTATACAGGGTAAGACCTAGGCTTAGGAAACACTCGTCAATTACTCTAGACCACCAGCAACTACTGCAGAGGAACCAGACCACTACTGAAAAAGGGCATTCTTATTATACCCAGATCCTGACACTTTTTAATCTCACCTGTTATTATTTTACAAATAGAAATAAAAGTGAAGTTTTATATACTAAAACACAACATCCTATAAGGTAGTATCAGCAATTTATAGTAATCCTAGGCCTACTGATACAATATTAGATACTATAACAGCAAGTATCTTCTTGTTCTTTATAATAGTACTTAATCCAGCGCTAATGGCTAGCTTTCTACAGACAGCCCCTAATTTTGAGTCATGGACCTCCGAAGCTAAGGAAGTCTTTTCAGAAATTGACTATATCCAGACAGCACAGGTGAATAGCCTTAAGAACATCTTCAAAGATCTCACATTCGCGTATAAAGACCTCATAACAGCTTGGTGGGAAATTCAATCTATAGAACATTATATCAAAGAAAAATGTACCAAAGGGACTCAGAATAAATCTGGTCCCAGCAGATAGAGTCAGGAGTACCAACTTAATTAAAAAGTGGGAGGAAGAAGCCACACAAAGCTCTCTTAGACTTATGCAACTTCTCCTGGAGGAAGAAAAATCCTCCTTGGAGATAAAACAAAGAAGAGTGAATAATCTAAGAGAACAAGCACTCAAATTTAGGGAGGAGACACAATTTCAGAAAAAAGAGGAGTCCCTGCAACAAACGATAGAAAGATTCCAATACACCCTGCGGGAGCGTAAACATCAACAGTATATGAGGGACTCAACAGATTTCAAAGAAAAAAGAGCATATTTATTTCTTAATAAGTCATCTCAGAAAGAAGCTCAGTCGGAGATCTCCTCTTCAGAAGCAGAGGGATCAGATCTAGAAGCAATAGAGGACGAGGTAGAGGTAGGGGCCCAAGAGGTAGAGCAGGTTCAACCGGGGCAATTACAATAGAAGAAATATATCTCAAA